>PQXP01000130.1:0-60924 GCA_002973495.1 Apiotrichum akiyoshidainum
CGGCAATGGAGCGTCGAGCGGAAATTGAGGGTATCAAGCGGGCATTAACCTTCCTGACTGTACGTTGCCCGCTTTCAATCATTCACTCATGTCGTAGCCGGCGGCCTGAGGAGTCGAGACCTCACTCTTGAGGGTCGGCAGCACGGTGGTGATCAGGTAGTTGAGCACGCCGGCAGATTGCTGTGACATGAGCGAATGATTGAAAGCGGGCAACGTACAGTCAGGAAGGTTAATGCCCGCTTGATACCCTCAATTTCCGCTCGACGCTCCATTGCCGCGAGCGTCGCATACACGCTGGCAATGTTGTACAGCACAGCGGCGCGCTCGTAGGTAAAGGACGGGAGGGAGATGGGGGCGTCGGGGGAAATGCTGTAGAGAGGGGGGAAAGGGAGGGTGTACGTGAACGATACGCCAATCTATATGTCAGCATCGGGCATGGGCAGAGTCACGTACGTCCGAGGGGAACTTGGTGGCCACAAAGGCAAGCTGGGCATGGTACCTGGTGTGTCAGAGCAGACTGACATAAGTAGACGTACTTTGTAAGCCCCTTTGCGATCTCGGGGTGGGCTTCCATCTTTGGCTCGACCCACTGCCTCCTCATGCTGACGAGCTTGTCGACATCTTTCTTAAATGCCTCGGGGTGCGCCTCGCGGAAGTGGCTCGAGATGTAGGACAACAACTGGGTGGAGAGGGTGGGGAGTGGCGATGCCTGCTTGCTCGGCACGGCGAGAAAGTTGGTCGCCTGGGGTCAGCTTGTAGAGATGGGTCGGGAAGCTCACCATGACTGATGATAGAGAGAGTGGGCGACGGGGTGAGAGAGAGAGAGAGGGGACAAGATCAAGGAGATGAGCCGAGAACATGTCGGAGCGTCGGGCGCGCTTGGGTGTGTGTTGGTGTGGGTGGTTTAGTGGAGATTGATACATCTCCGCACCACGTGCACTATCTCCGGACTGCTACACTGCTGCCGAGCTGCTGTCACAAATGCAATAGAATGGAGAGCCTATCAGCGCGGACAAGAGCACGTCTGTCTATGCATACAGGCACGGGTATGCTATGATGATGACGACGTGCACGGAGAACGTTTGCAGTCAAAACAAACCAAAGGGGAGGGAGGGAGTGTTACCACCCCACCACCACCACCACGACCCAGGTCACGCTCTCTGACTCGGCGGTTTGTTTACACGGGATCAAAATCTCGCTCTGGTTCTGTCCTGAAATCAAATCAGTCACGCCTCACGCTCAATGGCGATCCTCGTCCTGGAGAGTGACCGCCTGATCAAACACCATTATCATTCCTCTCTCCTTCCCACAACCCACCTCTCTACATATATCCTCCTCAAGGGATACAGGAAGCGACATTTTCTGCCCCCCTCCCTCGTCGCCCGCGATGTCGACCCAGCAGAAGCAGACGGCAACTCGACCTCGACAGGTCTCGTTCTCAGAAGTCCTCCGACCCGGCGGTCTGGGTCTGTCCATGTCGAGCCTTACAACGAGCACCTCGTCCGCAGTCTCTTCAGGCTCCTCGAGCTCTTCCACTTCCACAAGACGCTCGGCTTCGCGCTCTTTGCCTCGCTCTCCGGCCCCGCCGAAGATCCGCCCAGCCCCCAAGTCACCAACCACCCCCCTTCAACGCTCGACGCGTTCTTACGCGCGTTCTCCGTACGTGCCAACCCACATTCGCGGAGAGAGCACGGGTGGAGATACCGACGTATTTGGCGAGTCACCTCCTGGATGGAGCGCCACCCCGCCGCGCTTCAGGACATCGCTGTCCACCGCCGACAGCGATGGCGACAAGGAAAACGGCCTTCTCGGCACCTCCAAGCCAAAGTTACAGATAATGTCTCCCGCCTGGGGCGTCCCCCGCTCACCAGAGGGAAGCGAGAGCAGCCTTGCTCATTCCCCGTCCCCTTCCCCTTCTCACAAGAAGTGTAAGTTTACTCCTAGGGCCGGGACAAGGTGTTAATTGCCAGCCGCTCTCCCTCGTCTCGACTTCTCGCGCACCGGAACCCCTCTGACAGCCCGCAAGCTGTTCACTCCTCGACGTCTCGCTCCCGAGTCTCCAACTAAGACTCTTGGACGTAAGATTAGCTTACACGGCCTTAGTGCCGCGTTTGGCGATTGCGAGAAGGAACCACGCCGCACTTCTTCCCTCGCGCAGGACTGCGATGACGAGGACGAGTCGTCCTTTGGCGACGACGAGGACGCCGATGAAGTTGACTTTGGGCTGGATATGTGAGTTTTGGTGGCGGTGTGAACTAACCTCAGGGCGAGTTTGTCAATCTCCTCTTCGAGGGGACCCCAGTCGTCGACCCCCTCTCGCTCGCCTGCTGAGGACGTGTCTGCTCCCGCAACACCGGGGCACAGCTTCTCCCATGTCATGCCTGAACTCAGCTTTGAGGCCAGCTCGTCATTCAGCCACTCTGCCCCCTCGCCAGACTTCCTTGCCGCCCGCACGCCAGCCTCTTCATCTCCCGCCACCTCGGCCCCGACCAGGATTCCCTCTGTGCCCTGCACACCGGCCGCCGCAACCGGCTATGACAGTGATGACTCTGAGGTCTTTGTTCCCCGGACAGGTCGTCGGATCGCGGGTACACGCCGCATTGTTGACTCCGATGACTCGGATGATGGCCGCCCGCAAATGGCCCAGCGGCCGCAGGGGAATGGTCTCAAGGGGCGGATCCCGGCCTCGATTCTGCGCCTGAACGAGTCGACGGCCCATGACACCGACGATGAGAACTCCAGGCAGTACCTAGACCTGGAGGCTGAGGACGAGGACAGCCATTCCGGTGACGACTCTTACGACGAGGAGCAGGACACGGCAGGATCCATCGCGGCATGGATCAACGACGACGAGGTAGATTTCTCGGCCCATGATGACGAGGATGACGAGGAGTCTGAAGAGTCGTACGAGGAGGGCGCCGTCTCGGAAGACGAGGAGCAGGACGAACGCCCTCGCCCCCGTTACTCTCAGGTCTTTAAGCGGGGCCGTTACGACCATTCCAACGACTCCATCGGATCTATACGCGGCATGATTGAAGGGGACTACGAGGAAGAAGGAGCCGACGAATCGTTTCGGCCACTGAGCCGATCAGAACGTCAGGGTCAGGAAAGTGCTCTCCTCGATGAGCGCCGCAAGACATACCAAGAGGTGATCGAGGTCGCCGACTCGTCCGACGAGGAGAACGAGGAAACTCGCGAGGACGACCCCCTCTGCGATTACGACGTTACTGTGGACGTCGACGATAATGTCCTGGACGACGATGCGGATATCGAGAAGGTCAGCGAGGGCGAGGCCAAGGACGAGGTCGAGGGGCGCTCGGTGGAGGTCAATCCGCGTGTCTGTGAAAACGACGAGGCATTCGACCCAGAGGGCACCAGCCCTAGCCAGCCTCCGCCCGACGTTATGAGCGACGATGACTATATCTTACATTTCTCTCCACCCCCGCCCCCAATGGCCTTACCTGACCTCGGTTCCCTTAAGCTCCAGGACTTTGACACGTCCGATATCGAGATTATGGCCCCACCGCCCAAGGTCGACAAGCAGACTACCCAGCCCAAGCCTCCCAAACCGACACGGCAGAGCTCAGACAAGCCCCAGGTCAGCAAGAAACAGTGGGAGACGGACCGCGTCAAGATTGCCCAAGAGTTCTTTGATGAGCTCGATCAGCTCGTCTTCGACTGCCGTCTGGGCCGTTCCGGAGTTCAGGCGACCCTCGAATGGAGTGCCAACTTGCGCACTAGTGCGGGCAACGCCAACCGCAAGAAGTGATTATGACTTGTACGGATGAAGCTGATGCCAGGACTACGAAGGCCGACGGATCAGTGGTACTTTCCTACCGCATCAACCTCAGCAGCAAAGTCCTCACGACGGAACGTAAGTTGACATTCCCGATCGGCGCTGATGTCAGAACAAATCCGTGACACCCTTGCCCATGAAATGTGTCACCTTGCAGCGTGGGTGATCTCCAACGAGCTCAAGAACCCGCATGGTCGCGTCTTCAAGTCGTGGGGCTGGAAGGTCATGCGCGCTTGTCCCGACATTGAGGTCACGGTAAGTACTCAATCCACACAGTGTCCGTGACTAACAAAGAAGACCAAGCACGCATACCAGATTGAGTACAAGTATAGCTGGCGCTGCACCAACTCTGCATGTGCCAAGATGTAAGCTGAGGTGTTGGGCAAGACAGCTGACAGCAGATACCAGCGCCATTCGAAGTCAATCGACACCGACCGCCAGGTATGCGGCTCATGCCGCTCGAAGCTGCAGCCGTGCTTTGAGACTCGCTCCGCAACGGCATATCAAGGTAAGCTAGGAGGTGGTCTAAATCCCTGACAACAGTATTTATGAAGGAGCAGCAGAAGGCAGCAAAGGCAGCGATGCCCAAGGCGTCGCAGCCCGATATCCTGCGCGCGATCGCCAAGCGCTGGTCCGAGGACCCCCAGGGCGATCACACGGCGTACTGGCGCTCCGTCGCGCAAGCTGGAAAGTGAAGGGAGAAGACTAGATGAGAGAAGGCCGAGGAGGAGAGGAGGGAGTGGTGGCGCGTGCTGTGTGTTACGATTCATGTGGTCTCGGACATTGTGGTAACGACCCAAACAACCTATACAACAACGTCATCACGTTCATGTTCGAATCTCATTTCGGGATGGGCAGACTTTCCATAGAGTTCATGTCTCACAATAATGTATGCTTGTATTCTGCCCTTGGCCAGATGCCGTTCTGTACCGCGCAACGCACTACAATATGGCACAAGTGGATCAGCATTTCCATTGGCACCGCTGATAGAGTGTTGAACCTCACGACCAGCGCAGAACTTGATTCTCGGGGGCCCGATTCATATTTCGCTTGACATTCCGATTCACTCTTCTTCTCAATGTCCTAAACACCTATAGCCCGGGGCCAGCGGAATTGTCCATTTATGGCTGTGAATTACTCGTCCTTCTTGATATTGACGGTGCGCTTCCAGGGCCTCTTGTCCGAAAACTCGTGGTACTCGTAGTGGTCGTCGGAAGGCTTCTGGGCACCCGTGGTAGGGAAGACCTGGACGTGCTCCCAGACCGCCGTGGGCTTGATGATAACGGTCTTGGTGTTGGTGACGGTCTTGGTCTGGGTCTTGAAAATGGTCTGGGTGATGGCGGCAGCGGCAGTGCAGCCCGAGGCAGAGCCAGAATCGGAACCAGAACCAGAGCCAGAGCCAGAGCCAGAGCCAGAGCCAGAGCCAGAGCCAGAGCCAGAGCCAGAGCCAGAGCCAGAGCCAGAGCCAGAGCCAGAGCCAGAGCCAGAGCCAGAGCCAGAGCCAGAGCCAGAGCCAGAGCCAGAGCCAGAGCCAGAGCCAGAGCCAGAGCCAGARCCAGARCCAGAGCCAGARCCAGAGCCASMGCYRKWGCCRGWKCCAGAGCCWGAGCCGTTCCTGCGCATGATACGCGATACGGGCCCCCTCGCCACGGGCGTCACCTGAATGTTCGCGTAGCTAAACTGCGTGTAGCTCTGTCCATAGCCGAAGCCAAACGCCGGGGTGATGTTGTTGGCCTGGAAGTGGCGGTAGTCGACAAGCAGGCCCTCAGAGTAGTACACGTTGGTCTCGGACGGCGGGGCTGACAGGGGGCTGAGGGGGTCGTAGAGGGGCTGCGAGTAGTCGATCGTCGCAGGGTAGTCGGACGCGTTCTTTGCGATCGTGTACGGCAGGCGGCCCGAGGGGTTGTATGCGCCGTACATGACATCGACGAGCGCGTTGCCCGACTCCTGGCCCAGGAGACCGGCCCACACTATCGCAGACACGTTCGGGTGGTCCGCCCACGGCATGATGATGGGTCCGACCGAGTGCACGACGACAATGGTGTTGGGGTTGACGGCGGCGACGGCGGCGACGAGCGCGTCGCCATTGTGCCACGCCGTCAGGTTGTTGCGGTCGCCCCTGTTTCCGTCCACGTAGCTCGACAGCTCGCCGCTGTCGGCATTGACGCCCACGATTGCAACGGCGGCGGGCGCAGCGGCCTTGGCCGCGCCCACAAGGTCCCAGTCGTCGAGGAAGTAGTTGATGTCCGACTTGTCCGTCCGCGCCTGCTCGGTGAGCGCCTGCAGGGGGTCAATAAGGTACGGGAAGCGCGCGGCCCCACTGCCCCAGCCCGCCGCGAGCGTGCCGTCGGAGCCTGCGTTGGTCGGGTATCCATTTGGCCCCTTTGAACCCGGACCCATGTCCGATCCGATGACCGCAATGGTCTTGGGCTTGCTGAGCGGCAGCGCCTTGTTCGTGTTCTTCAGCAGCACGATGGACGCGGCGCCGATATGCCGGATCAGCGCGTCGTGGTCGTCCTGCACGTTGACGTGTGCGTTGTTCGGGCCGCCGGGCGTGCGCGAGTCAAAGTTGACGGCCGGAAAGTCCTGGTCCTGTCCGAGCAAAAACCACGCGGCCACGACGCGCTGCACCATGTCGTCGAGGCGTGCCTGGGGCAAGCTCCCGTTGCTGACCGCCTCGATGAGGTGAGGGCCAAAGTAGGTCCTGTTCGTCGCGACGTCGGTAATCTCTGCGTTTCCCGGCATCGACATGTCGAGCCCGTTGTTGGCGGCGAGAACGCCCGACTTGGTCGCAAACCAGTCAGACACAACGTAGCCACCGTACCCAAGCTCCGTTTTGAGTATCCCGTTCTGCGCCTTTGAGTTTTGGCACGCCCACGACCCGTTGATCAGGTTGTAGCTGCACATGACACTGGCCACGTCGGCCTGCACCGCGCGGAGGAACGGGTGGAGGTAAAACTCGTGCAGCGTGCGGTCGTCCGCGTTCGAGCTGGACGTGTACCGGTTCATCTCCTCCTCGTTGAGAATGTAGTGCTTGACGCTCGCCTGGACGCCGGTCGACTGCACGCCCTTGATAGTCTGGAAGGTTGCTTCGCCAGCCAAGTACGGGTCGGCGCCAAAGCCCTCCCAGTTGCGGCCCGCCTGCGGAATGCGCATCATGTTGGTGGAGGGGCCGAGAAAGACGTTGACGCCTTTGCCGCGGAACTCGGCGCCAATCGCGGCGCCGCGGGCGTACATGAGATCGCGGTCAAAGGTCGACGCAACGTTGATTCCAGGGGGGAACGCGGACCCGCCGTCCGTGGACCGCAGGCCCATCGGGCCATCCTGCATACAAAGCCCCGGCCAGTTGTGGTCCTGAATGGGCGCAATCTGGCCGATGCAGCGGTCGCGTGAGTATCCAGTTCCCGTACTGGATCACTGTCAGCTCGGGCTCATTCAGAACTCGTGGAGCGGAACTCACAGAATCTTGGCCTTGTCCGCATTGGACCAGCCGTGGAGGTACGCCGCGGCCTTGGCGTGAGCCGCCTGCCACGCCGGGGACCAGCCGTTCTGGATATTGAGCGGGGCGTCCACCTGCGGGCTTTCGTACCCGGCTGGAACCGTGCAGAAACAGGCGGATGCCGAGCCGGTGGGCGTCGCAGCGCTGGTGCTGGAGCCATCTGACGCCTGGGAAGCTGAAGACTCGGCCACAGACTGGACGCTGCCGGTCGCAGACTCTGTGGAGGGGGAGGGGGAGGAGGGTGCGTCGCTCTGGGCGAGCACCACGGCTGTGAGAGAGAGAGACGCGAGGAGCGGAGTGAGGAGCATTGCTGTGGCGCAACAACTGGTGGAGAGGAGTCGAGCTCCGGTGGGGGATGAACACCGTGAGAGTCTGCCTTTATAGGCCCCAGGTCTCCCCCCTTCAGCCCAGCTCTTTCGGCGCGTCCTCGCGGAGAGTGCTGTCGGCTACGGAGAAACAAAGGAGAAATAGCCCACATGCGGAGAAACGAAGGAGAATCGCCCACATTCCAGTCACCACCGAATAAGAATACGCTCGCCTCGGGATCGCTGTGGTGGCTGGGCAGGCACACTTCGCATGAGCGAACATGAGCATGAGAAGTGATCTCATCTTGCACATGGCTTGCATTTGCTGGTTACTGTTGAATTGTTGGAGTGCTGGCTGTCATTCGCTCGTGCTGCTCGCTTCCTGTCCTCAGGGCAGCTCTCAGCCCCCAACGCGACTGATATCTCCCTCGTAAGCTCGTACTGAAGACCTGGACGTCGCCCGACAGGCATCTCCAGTTCGCGACTCTCACGCATGACGCGTTCCTTGCAGTTAAATTAACCCAGGTCTAGCGCCAGCCTTTCGACATGTCACGGCCATCAGACAGCAGCTGGTGAGCACTGACAGGCCCGGCTTCCTCGGCGACTTTTGAGTTTCGCTCGCCTTGGGAACGAAGAACTTGGAACCCGGACCTGGTACTTGCACTGCCAACAGCGCTGCGATTGGATAAAGAGCAAGGCTCCTGTCACAACGACAACCATGACGCACCATTGTGATCTGCACCCCGCGCAGCTGCCACATCAGGTCAGGCGCAGCTGAAGTGAGCTGCACCAGGCGCAGCACCGTTGCAGGAACAGCGATCTGCAGCCGCAGCCTCCTCATGCTCTCCCTCCTCGTGCAGTGACACTGGCTCTCAGTGTGGTCGCAGCTGCGGGGCGAGGGGCGGCGAGGGCAGAATACTCCGGGCAATCAAGTATATGCATAGGTGTGTCCATCTCTCGCAGCAAACAGCGCCTTCCCTGTTACTGGTATCAATATCAGCTCGGACAAACACAGCGCGCTGCCCTCAGCCACAAGTGGCGCCACACTGGGAGCCGGGGAGCTTGCAGCTTGGGAGACACCACACACTAGATACCATATACCGGGCACTGCGCATATACACCACGCAGTCCAGACCCCACACGGCTAGATTATGAATGCATCCAACATGGTAGATAGAAGGAATAAACTAGGGTATGGTGGGTGCGCCGCGCGGCCTTACTGACCCCACGCGCCCCGAGTGACTATGAGTGGGCATGAGATATCACGTAGCAACAAATGTATCAAGGTATCAGGAATATCCATTCATCCGCCAGGGCAGGGTATGTAAGGCATCTAGAGGAGAAGGGCGACGGCGAGGCCGGCAGCGGCGAAGCCCGAGGAGGCGAGGAGGGTGGTGGCCGACGACTTGGAAGCGCCGGTGGTAGCGCCAGCCGAGGCCGAGGCGGAGCCGGAGGAGCCAGCGGAGCCAGCAGAGCCAGCGGAGCCAGCGGACGAGGCCGAGGCGCCGGCAGCGGGAGCGCCGTCAGTGTTGCCGGTGAGCTCGGCAAAGGTGGGGTAGGTGATGTTGCTCTCGGCGTAGGGGGTGGTGTTGTTGAGGCCCGAGGCGATGGGGACAATGTACTTGAAGGCAGCCTTGATGTTGGGGTACTGCGACATCATCTCGTTGATGGTCTTGGCGTTGACCTCGTGGTTGAGGACAATGGGCGAGTTGCCAGTGTTGTACTGGCCGGCCTTGGCCTTGGCGATAACATTCTCGTAGTTGGCAGTGACGTTGGCGGCGGTGACACCGTTCATTCCGATCTGCCAGTCGAAAGTGTCGTCGGACCAGAGGTGGAGGGTGAGGTTGAGCTTGGAGGCAATGAAGCGGATACGGTCGTCGACGTCGCCGTAAGGAGGGCGCCAGCAGAGGGGAGTGCGGCCGAGGATCTCCTTGATAACCTCACGGGTGTAGTAGAGCTCGGCAAAGGCCTGCGAGTTGGTCCTCGAGGTCATGGCGGGGTGCGACCAGGTGTGGACACAGATCTGGTGGCCGTCCTCGACACCGCGGCGGGCCTGCTTGGGCCAGTTCATGACGTTGGAGCCAATGTAGTAGAGCGAGGCCTTCTGGGGAGGGTTCTGCTGCTTGAAAAAGTCGTAGAGGACGGCGTTTGTGCAGTTGGGTCCGTCATCGATACCAAGACCCCAGGTGTTGGGCTCGGGGAGGTTGGTAATGTCGGCAGTAAGCGAGTTGAGCTTGGGGGTGGTGCAGCGAGTCTTTGTCCACCAGCAGTCAGGGTCCTGGGCCTGGTTGTAGGTGACGTTGTTAAAGTCGCCATCGCGGGTGCCGTGGGGGGCGGCGTTGGGAAGGGCAGTCTTGAGCTCGGCCTCGATCTGCTGGAAGAGGGCCTGGGCGACGGTGTCGTTGGGCCTAATGTCGGTGTTGACGTCCCAGATGGTGGGGTAGTTGTTGACGATGGGGTCACGGGTGGTGTCGGGGTACCAGGCGCAGTCGGGCGAGGGAACTGGGTGTGAGCAGGTCTACGGGTTGCGGGTTGCGGGTTGCGCCTGCTGGTGCGGCAAGGGAGGGGTGCAGGGTGAACGGCCTGTGAGTGACGGCCGAAGGCTGCCAATGGGCCGAGGCGGAGCGGCGACGGGATTTGGGCCGATTCTCCTACAAGCCGTCGTGCGACGTGTCGCTTCCATGATGCCATTTCGGTGTGGGATGGAGAGGGTGCGCAGTGGGGGCACGCAGCTAGGCTGGGTGCACCCCCACCGCTACTACCGTCGCAGTCATGGTGCTTGCTTGTACTTACCAGAGTCGTCAATCTGGCGCTTGCCGATGTTGTTGCAGGCAGTGTTCATCTCGTGGCCGCCGCAGCCACGGATGCCATGGCCGTGAGCGAGGGCGGGGGCAGCGAGGAGAGCTGCGGAGAGGAGAGCTGTGGCGACCATTGTTGCCGGGGGGGTAAGGTGTGTGGGGAAAGGAGTGTGGTAGGTGTACGATGACGAGGAGGAGGAGGAGTGGGAAGTGGAGAGAGAGAGAGAGAGAGAGAGAGAGAGAGAGAGAGAGAGAGAGAGAGAGAGAGTAAAGAGGAGATGTCGCGACGACAAGAAGAGGCTAGAGGCTAGAGGCTAGAGGGGCCAAGAGAGAGATGAAAAAGGGTTATCTAGAGTCAGCCACTTTTTTCAAGTGGTTTCCAAAAATACATTCGGAGGGAAGGGGTGCACGCCCAAAACACTCAGGAAATCTTCAGGGCAAATCTTCCTCCCCCCGCCCACGTATCCTGCCACACGCCCGCAGTCTCTCTCTTGCATTCCATGCTGCACCACCCAGTACACAGAGACAGTGAGAGAAAGTGAGAGAAAGTGAGAGAGAGAGAGAGAGAGAGAGGGAGAGAGAGAGACGGAGAGAGAGAGACAGTGAGACAGTGAGAGAGAGAGACAGTGAGAGGATACCCTCCCAGCGAGCACAATTCTCAGCTCCAATCTACCCAGCAGGGCAGGGCAAAATCCCACCAGTCGCGCTGTCAGGCGGCGGGACACTTGCCTGCCTGGCATCCGAAACAGCCCTTACCCTCCCTCCCACTCTGCACAATGACGGCGACGGCGGTGACAGAGTAGGGTGTCAGCTCATTCGGGTTCACAGACGGAGAGGGCAGTAGCTGGCTGGTCTTCCAACAAAGCTGTCGGAGGATCTCACCCGCTTCACACGTCACAATCTCCATGTCTCCAAAGCACACCTCGCGTGGGATGCCGGCATCTCACGACCCCAGGACCTACGCAGCACACTCCTCAGCAGCAGCAGCACGCCGAAACCCGCTCCGCTTGATGCGGCAAGGCAGAGAGAGCCATCGACGAGCAGCACAGCATGCACAGCACCTGGTGCCCACTGTGGCGCCGCACCACACAAAGGACGCCCATGTCCGAATCCAAAAGCCAAGCCATCGTCAGCCACCACCCCCCAGTGGCAGTTCCGAATATAGATGGTCACGTCTCACCTGCAGCCGACGCACCCGAGATGCCGAGCCCGGCAGTCACAGACACACGCTGCGGAGACGAGCGATCTAGCGATCCGGGAGCAGCCACACGCGCCACATCCACCCGAACCGACGGGCCAGCGCGTGCTCCAACGGGTGGCGTACGTGGCGTGCGGGTGTGTGACAACGCGTGCAAGAGCCGGAAACTGCAATCCAAAGGACGCGGTTCAATGCTCGAGGCCCTGCAGAGAGAGCTACATGCTTCTGGCGCGGGCTGGGTGGGGCGGGAGTGGGACTACAGCGGGCACTGACCGCCAGCACAGGTCGCTCGCYGCTGCCGCTAGGCCGCTGCCGCTGCCGCTGCCGCTGCCGCTGCCGCTGCCGCTGCCGCTGCCGCTGCCGCTGCCGCTGCCTTTGTCTCCTCTGCGGGGCGAGAGACTCCACCTGACGGCTCGAACTTGTGCTGTGCCGTGCGTACTGACTGGCCAGCATCGCTGCATCGCTGCGCTCATTGTCTCGTGTATCAATGTCCTTGCCCTGACTCTGGTCCCGCCAGAGCCTAAAGCGCGTACGCGCCCGCCACCGCGCCGGGCTCGGACGCGACTCTGCAGCGAGGACAGCCGACCGCAGCAGTGCAGTGTGGGCAGTGGCGATTCCGACTAGCCGCCAGCCACTGGCCACTGAGCCGTAGCACCAGTATGTGCTGGCCTGTGCTCGGTGCACGGCCCACAGTTCACACTGCGTGCATGGTGGTCTCCCCCTCTCTCGGCATGCTCGGTAGGTGCTGCCTCGGTATGATATCGCTGTATGGAGCTAACGGCTCAAGCACACGCTCAAGCATAAACAATGTCCCCGAGATTGCGGATCTCGCTGGTAGCTCTAATGGCTCTGGGATAGGAGGCGAGAAGGGCTATTTCTGACCGGTATCGATCGCAGCGGGTTATTCTCGGTCTCCGGTGCTGGTTTCTCCTCGCTATTCGACGGGGAAATCTTGATTTCTGCGTCTTCTAGCCGTTCCCCGTTGCTTGTTGCATAGCTCCCTGCGGTACTGCGGTCGACTGGATGTGCATCCAGGACGCATCCACATATAGCGGCATGCACCATGAAATGCGAGATAGACGGCGTGCCTCGGAAGATGGCAATGAGAGCGCGAGCAGCAAGCTGGCTTGCCTCGTGATAGTACTCGACCTGGTGCGCACGGTGCATCCTGCTGCACATGTACAGCACACAGTCAATAGCCAAGCATCACGCGCGGCAGACTGTAACTGCGTCCAATGCTCGGAGCCGTCTCATGCTCGCTCTCACACCGGGACGGCACACCGGGAGGGGACGCAGGGGCAGCGAGGGCGACGCGTCGTGACGTCCCTGCACCGTCACAAGTCACCGTGTCCTGTGCACCCACCGCTGTCGCTCCGGCAGCCCGCCCCGCGAAAGAACTGCCCCCCGCCGCCCTCCGGCCGAACACTGGCACGCCCTGCCCCGTCCAACGCGCCGCCAGGGCCTCAGGACCCGAGGGCACAGGGCGCGACCCACAGCGCCAGGAGCAGCAGCAGCCGCCGGAGTAGCGCACGCCCGCAATCTGCATCGGCCTCGTTATATCAGTCGGTAGATAGTTTGACTCTTACTACTCAGTGGATATCAAAATGTCATGGGTTCGAGCCCCATACGAGGCTGCTTGCGTGCCGCTGTTCGCGTGCATGCGCTGGCTTTTTGGAGGCCGCGGGCGGGCGAGAGCGCAAGGGGAGAGGGAGAGGAAGCGTATCCTGTCTGGTTCTGAGGGGGGAAAGATACGACCTGTCCGTCTAATGCCCTTGTCCTGGTCTTTACTCGTGGTCGGCCCAGCGGGGGTGCTCGGCCGCATCTCGACTATCCGTGACGGTGCCATCCGCGGTCCCGCCGTCGGTATCACCACATCGTCAGCAGAGGAGGGGAGCAGCTCTCGCTTGACGGGACCCGACTCCAAGTAGCACGCAGACTGTTCAAGGCGGTTCCATCGTATAACGGTTAGTACATAAGATTCTGAAGCCGATAGCGAGCAGGCCACCAATGGTGGCGAGCAGCGCGCGTTTCGTTCTTGTAATCTGGGTTCGATTCCCAGTGGGACCTTTTTGGCAGGCTGGCGCTCTGCACCCGTACGTACAGTGCACCCAACGCCTGCAAGACGGCTGGCAATGACGAACGCACGCAAGTATCGTTTTCGGACACAAGCCAAGTTGCACCAAGTTGGCGGCCATGGAGTTGGCGTTGGCCCAGTCTCCCTGCCTCTCGGCAGCATTGTCAGTAGAGAGTGGAGAGTGGTCTTGTTACGTCCGTGTCAAAGTCCGGGTAGGCGGGTAGGCTAGCCTCGTCGCGAGCAATGAGTAAGACCAGAAGCGAGGCGGATCCGGCAGGGTCAGTCGTCCCGGTCGCCATGCTCCCAACACCCGAACCAGGGACCTTCCGCGCTATTCCCAATGCTCAACTGCTTGCAGATATCCATTCTTCTTCCATTTTCATAGCAATGCACCCCCACATCGTGTGCGTTAGAGACGGGTCGAGTAGCGGATGACCATGATGAGGGAGAGGAGCTGCTGTCAGTGGCTGCTGTCGGCACTTGCGGTGGGTAGCACGGCGTACCGTGACTGCGTGTGAGCTTTGAATGGAAGAATGAAAGCTTACCAAGACCAGCGGGCATGAACTTTCCGGAACGCAGGAAGCGCGAGCCCATGAGGAGGAGCAGGACGGCCGAGACGGCTGCAGTCAGTGTGTGTTCAAAGCTCGGACGACTGTCGTGCATCAGCTACGCACCGAGGGAGACGCGGACGTCGCGGGGGTTCTGCGACACGCGCTGAGATGATGTCAGCACCAGTACCAGTATCAGTGCGTTCTCAACGCTGCTCCGTCGTCGTGCGGGCGGGGCTTACCCAAGCACCGTAGCCGAGAAGGAGGCCGCTTCCGCCGCCGGCAGCGAGGGAGGCGACGGAGCCCTTCTTGATAAAGCCCATCGCGCCGCCGGCGAACACGAGGGCGGCGTAGATGAATCCGGGGACGTCGTAGGCGGGCTGGGACATTATGGGGTGTGAGAAGTGGGATGGAGAGTAGAAGGAAAAAAGTCGAGAAATGGGCAACAGGCTGAAGCATCTATGTCCCTYCCCTCCACCCCTCCACCGCCCTCCTCGCCCCCTGCTTCCCTCCCCCCAGCTCGTCATCGCGTCGTCTGGTTCGCCTCTGCCATGCCCCTCGTCGCCACCCAAACCAAACCACCCCGAGCTTCCATCCCCATCCCGCCCCGTGGCAGAAGAGCTGAGTCTCGCGCCGAATCTGGACTTCGTAGCACCTCGCCCCAACTCAGACCACTTGCCCGTTCGCCATCGCCATCACCATCGCCGCCTCCACCAGTTGATATCCACTCGACACCGAGTGTGCCTTTGAGTCGCACACCTCGTTCAACTCCCAGCCCACGATCATCGCATACTATCATTCCTCGCAATATGCACTCGCCCGTCCCGCGATACAGCATGCCGATGCATGCGCCACCGCCGCCTCCGCCTGTCCAGTCTCGCCCTCGCACCCCTCCTCCTCCCCCTCCTCCTGTCCTCGCCAATACGTGCCGCGGATTCGTTCTTGCCCATGATGCGCCAACCGCAACGCAGGCACAGCGGGATGCCAAGGATGCTTTCGCTCTGGTCGCTTGCCCGAGGGAGCCCTCTCGCCCCCCTTTCGCCTCCCCTTCCTGCGCGGCGGCGGCTAAGCGGACCGACGCGGAGACCGATCACGACTCGTCGTGTGCTCGTGGCGTCTACTGTGCCGCTCACTGGTGCGGAGCTTGCAAGCGCCTTGGTCGCATGGCCGCGAGGGCTGAGCAAGAGCGCAAGGAGTCGCTCGACACGGTCAAGTCGGTTTAAGGAGACCATCTCCCACGCCGCCTTGTTTCCCGAGAAACAGCCCGTTGAGCGCAGCAGTAGATGACTGTCCAGCATCATGCTATGCTAGCCTCTGCACGGAGCTCCCCCTCCCCAAGTCACAATCTCGCCGGTTCCTACAACACCGCAGCACCCCCAACTCCGAAATCACCCCCAACGCTTGCCGTCCACTGCTCCCACCATGTCACCCATCTAAATCCCAAGACGAGCGCCCTGACCCCCACCCACCTCCATCCTTGCATCCAAACTCAGAATTTGTCCATTGCAAACAGCTTATCGCTTCCCGTTACGTCGCTCACGCCCCCGGACCTAAAACTCCACGCCCCTCCACCCCGACCGACGCTCCGTCACTCTCCTCCATCCATCCCTCCTGTCCGTTTGTGGACCCGCCCAACGCCCACTTTATAGTCATGCCATGCACCTTTTCCCGGACTCTCGTGTTTGCACTAGAGCCGTAACAGGCCAGCACGCCCACAGTTTCGGACGTACAAGTAAGGAGGCCTCTCGCCAACACCTCGCTCGTGGTACCCACATCTAATAGAGAACATCTATGGGTGGGGCGGACTGACAGGGAATTGCTCAGTCAATATCTCAACGCAGTCAGCTGCAACCCACACCACTTTATGTAATGAGGCTAGATAACAGCGGTGACATCTTTAACAATCTGCGAGCGACCGGCGCGAGATGTATGACCGTCGACTGTAGTTCAAACAGCGCAGCGCAAGGATATCTGGAGCGGCGGATGAGTTGATGCCGGTGACTTACTGCATGATACTCACGAATTGCAATTGGAGGGGACTTCGAGGGCGAGGAGAATCACAGATTGACCTTCGGTCGGGGAGGAGGCAATACTGTGCGTCTATCTTATCAGCGGTGTATGCCTCAGCGGACTCACCACGCGGTATTCTTTTCGCCGCGAGTCCTCAGCCAGACCAGAAGAAGCTCCAGAGACGGGCAGAGGCGACGTTGCCTTGATCGAACGCTTCTTTGGATTGACCTTGAATACCAAGATCTAAGACCGGCGTCGGAAAGCCAAGGCAACTAGGCGCCACGCGATGGACAACGGTCACTGTTCAGTCAGCTTTAGACAGCTCTGCCTGTGGCTCACTGGTGCTGTCTCGATTCGATATTCTTCAGACCCAATTTGACGTTCGTACTCCTCTTTCGTTAAGAACTGAAGGCGTTCCAGTACGGCATCGATCTCCTTCCCGGCGATGCCGAGTCTGCTGGCGTGTCTGCTGGCGAACACGTCCCTGATGCTGGTCCGCGCTCCAGCCGTAATCACCATTAATTCAAGAGAAGGTGGTGCGCCGAACCACTCCGGTCGAATGTCCTCCAAGCCAACAATCGCCAAACTGGCACTTGTGGACGCTAGAATACGAGAAGCAAGGCCAAAGACTTGGCTGTAGTGGCCGAAGAACGGGGACACAGATGACCAGGGGGCTTGGTTTCGATGCCGCACCCGTCGCTCATCACCGCCAGCGTGTAGAATGATCGCAAAGCGTTGGGGTGGATTGGTCGGCAGGGCCCAGTCCTTTCCTTTTAGTGCGGCCAAGTCCCGGCACGGAAACGACATCAGGTTGATAATCAGTTCCTGCGCTTGGAACTGCATTAACGGCCCCCTGCCGAGTGCCCCCTCGATACTTTCCACGGCGACAAACACCACAGCCTTTGGGATTCGTAGAGGGGCGCCATCACCCCCGATACGCCCCATGTCCCTTTGGCCCACCCGTACGACTCGGAGCCGATTCAGCATCGGCCGTAAAAACAACAATGACGGTAATGACCCATAATCATAGTCGATCACTTCCGTGGAGAACACAAAGTTACTCCACATGTTGGGAACCTTCCGCACCAGTTGTACAACAGAGTGCCAGTGTCGCCCGCCGACTGGTTGCGGCTGCACCGCAGATACTGCGCTGGAAACAGGAGACCCAGGAGCCTGCGGGCCAATGGCATCGTCGTCGCGGCACACGACGGATTGGCCGCCCTCGACGATTGCCCAGCAAAGTCGGTCCGTGAAGAGGGGGTGTCTCGTCCCCGACGCCCAATTATAGGCGGATAGCTTGGTGTGCAATGTCTCTGGAGCAGCACTCCGTCGTAGTGACAAGTGCGTCGAAAACAGAAGAGCATCGATACGCTCCTTCATATACCGCGAGGTGCGACGGAAGGTCAACATGTCATTGCGAAAGGAATACCGCAAAACCTTGTCGGCAATATGCGGAAAGGCGTCGAAGTCGAGCATTACTCTCCTGCAAGTCTGGTCATAGGAGGGAGGCGAGGCGTCCAGGGTGGTGGGTATCCATAGACCCTTGGTGTCAGAATCGGGTGAGACGTCACTCTTCGTAACCCCCACTGTTGCCCTGCTTGCTGCCCTGGAAGAAGCAGAGCCGAAAACCGCAGTGTCTCCGTCCGTGTCCGATGTCGTGACTGCTCCTCCGGAGTCCGCCAGACTCATGTTTAACCAGGCTTGGGAGGCGACGTAGTCGTCGCCCACACTTTTTGTAGATGCGTCGGCGACATTGCCAGTGGTTGACAATGCCACGGCTGGAGACGGGTTCGATTTGGTTGGGGAGCCAGCGATGGACTGTCGCGGCGGCCGACGGTAAGGGTGACCAGCACTCCGTCCGTCTTGAGCTTTTCGGTTCCGCATTGTGGTGGCTGCTAGAGCGGTCAGGATACAAGTGACGGGGAGGGACGGAGGGTGGTTGGGGGTTGGGGGGGGGGAACACTCACATGTGCCGCCAGTCGGCGGTCTTAAGTCAAGAACGACATTGACGAGAGGTGTACAAGTGGAGAGGAGTGTGGCCCAGGGCCCGGGTACTAGGTCGAGGATCGGGGCGAGGGAGGACCGTGGGGACGATGGGTGGAGGCTGGGTGCGAGTAACCAGACCCAGACCGAAAGAAACGATGAGACCACGCGCGTGTCTTTTTTCCCCACTTCCCCACCTCCCCTGGCCTGGCCCTCCTCTGAAGCTGCCCTAGATTCCCTTTGGTTCCGGCGGGGACCCACCGGCCACCAGTCAGCGAACGGCACAGCTTGGATCTTTGACCACCACCACCACCACCACCACCACCACCACCGCCTGCCGTGTTTCTTTTCACCCTTCCTCTCTCACTCGTCGACTATCCATCTCCCTTTGAGTACTTCTCCTTCTACGCCTGTTGAGCCGGCGTGAACAAATATCCCGCGGCCTTGCAAGCTTTCGCCCCACCCCTGTCCTTTGGCTCATCCTCCCTCGAGATCTCCAGATCTTGCTCCAGGATTCTCTGCCGCCCTCAGACTCGCCAGTCTCCACACGACACACACGCGCACATCCATCCACACGCGCACCGACCGTGTTCACGATCTCGCGAAGAGAATCAGAACCACACACAGACCATACACAGACCACATACACAACATTCACAGACACGGACCTCATATTCAACGTTGAGGGACAATGGCGTCAGAAGCTGGCGGGACCGTGCTCGACAGGTCAGCTTTCCCACATCTTTTCGACCTCATTCTTTCCTCGTGCTCCTGGTCAAGTCTCCTGGCCTTTCGAGCAACCTCACAAGATATACGGGAGCGGATCGATATCGAGCTGGGCAAACACTTGGTGTTTGGCCCCTGCGCAAATCTTCAATACGGCATGAGCGTTGTCGCGACCAATGGCCATCAGCACCCCGCATTCGCAGTGTGGTCCCCAGAGTGGAACCAGGGCCTCGAAGACGACGACAGCGATGACGGAATGGATGTTCAGTGCGTAAGAAGCATGGCGGGTGCCTCTATAGCCTCGTGGGAATGCTTCTCAATTGTGTCTCTTGTACCCTCCTGTCTCTGACCTGACTAACCTACAGCTCGGACATTCGGCCATTTCCCATCGCAAATCCTTCGCACTCGTTACTCATCGCCTCTGTCGCACAGAGCTTTGATCTCGCAGAAGCACTTCCGCATCGCACCTTCTCCCGCTTCCTCGAACTCGTGCCCACCAAGCCCGAGGTGGTTCGATGCCTGCGAAACGATAATCCGACCATGCCGCCAGAGCTCAGCACTCAAACTCGGGTCGTATTTTCCCACCACCAGCACACATCGCTCGCGACCCAGGATATTGCTGCGGCGTTCCCTCATGGTGGAGATTGGCGGTTTCGCACCCAGCCTTTTGCAAGGTTGAGCGACGTACCCAATTCCGTCACCAAGTTCGTATCGCATCTCTCGATTGACCTGACGGATATCAATCTTCCGGCAGGCTGGATTCAATCATGGATCTTCCCTGATGAACTGCCCCCACCGGAGCTTGCGAATGAGAGGGAGGTGGTTCTGATCGTTGCCCCCATGTGTCTGCAACAGGCTGTCGATGTCGCACCCGATAGCACTGAACAGACAGCAGTCCCGGCCGGACCGCTGCGCCATCTGTTCTTTTACATGTGGCGCTCGATTCGCTACGCACGTATCACCCTTGTGGGGTTCTTGGATCTGCCGCCACAGTGCTTCCCCGACTGGTCAACAACCACAGAGGAGCGTCGCCAATACCTCCTGGACGCATGTGCTTCCTACGTACGCAACAGTACTGAAACTGATGATACCCGACCGACCCCAGACGACATCCATCGCACTCTGAGCGACAAGCTTCGTATCTTAACTACTGAAGAGTACCGTCAAACCCTGGAACCCGAACAATTCGCTCTCGAAACGGTGGAGGATACCCGGGACATACCGCTCCGCTTCAGGCGGCAGCAGCGAGTGGAAATTTAACCGCACTAGGCTAATACAAATGTTCATGCAGTTTCGCTTGCGCTGAGATCATCGTGGGGCACAGGCCTGATAAACGCAATCTGGGGCTTCTCCGCGATCAAGTTCTCATTCCGCAATGGATCTCATAAATCGGCCGTCCACTGACTGAGCCTGTGAATGCACGGCGAGATAACGCGGCTTCATAAAGCCGCTAACAATCCAGATCCCAGATGTGCCGTATGACACGTGTATCCTGCGGAAAGCACCTTGAGCTCCATGTGCCGCTTGGTCGCTTCGGATTTGTGATGTCGGTCGCCGCTCTCCGTGGTCTTGCTTGTCACCATCCGTGAGGGAGTGGGGTGGGCATTCAACAGGAGGTGCTACAGTAGAAAAAAAAGAGACTCACGCTGCTAGCCGTGTCGTGTTGATAATGTGTGCATACAACTACAATGTTTCTCTACAGGATTGCTTGGATGAGGGTAGCCGTCGTGACCGACCACACTATAAACATGATGGACACCGAATAGGTGTGCCCGCTGTTAAAAGATCCAGTGTACTTCCAGTCGACAGCCTTTGCAAGTTTTGCAAAGCCCACAGCAGGTTTGTCCAAGCGGTACGCTGTGTACACGTTGGTCAAGAATGCGCCGCCGACAAGCCAACTGCTGTCGTCGGAGTCGAATTGCATGATGGATCCAAAACAGTAGTTCTCGTACTTGCCCGTGCCGTCCGCGTTGGCCATTATGAGATCTGACGGCTCCATTGGGTACTCCTGACCGCCGAACAAGAGGCTTGCACGCTGGTCTTGAGCTTCCTCGCAAGCAAACACCCACAGCCCGTTGGCGGGATCGGCAAGTAACGCCGTGCTGAATGATCTGTAGAAATCCTTCACAGCGGAGGGCGGGCCATAGATGGCAGTTGTTCCGGAGTCAATGACGGCAATCTTATTTCGATCGGACTGGCCCAGGGAAACATTACGACCGTTGATGTTGATTCCATCGAGGGGTACGGACCAGAAAATGGCTCGTGTCGCCGCTCTTTTGATAGCTGAAGCCCCGCCAATAGTGGGGTCCGCCGTGGCCAATGTCACCCCTGCACCAGTAATGGTGTAGTAGTCTGTGGGGATAAGGCTGACATAGTTGAGGTCGCCCTGGTACTTGGTTGGGTCCACGCCGCCGAGCGTCAACTGCCCGCCTGCTAGAATTGGTCGAGGATTTAAGCGACTGAGGGTTTTGTTGTCGCGGCCCAGGAATAGACCAAACTGCTTGTCCCTCCACTGCTGTGCTGTTTTGCTCCAAAACGGCGCGGAGTGATACACCACTCTTCCTGACATACCCACCGTAGCAGGAAATGGCATAGACTAGTGCCGTCAGTGACGGCTGAACGGAATGCGACCCACCAGTCCAAGGATGCCAGATATGCTCGTTTCGCTGAAGCCCGTGTCGTTGGCGGTTGACACCACGCCAAACTCCATGTTGGACACGGTCTGGTTGGCGATTGTGACTACATCATTCCCATACAGGCCAGTTTGTGAGCCCTTGAGATATTTGAGGTTGAGGGCACGGTTAACTGTTTCCCAACTTGTCGAAGCCCCGGAGTCGAACTTGGTACCCGCCGCGCAGGTGCCCTTACATCTTGCGCCGAAGACCCACATATCCGGAGACCCAGTATCGACCAAAAGGCTAAGGGCTTGTGGCGGCGTTCTGGATGGAGTGTCAGGGGAATATGCACAGTGGGCGATTCTGGGAGCAAGGAAAGCACACCCGAGACAGCGACGATCGATTGGCACTCACCCAACCAGTACGTCAACGGAATAGGCCAGGCTCCGTGCCCAGTTTGTGAGCTCGGCAGTCGTCATATCCAAGCTGCCAGACGTCGAGTTGCCAGATAGAACTACGTCTGGTGTCGTGTCTTGTGTTGGCTTTGCGGAGGCGCCAGAGTATATGTAGGTGGATACCGGCCCAGTCCGTGTGGTCAATGGAAGCGCCGATACTGTGGGTACAGGGAGAAGACCCAACGAGAGGGTCGGAAGCAGTTGGCGCTTCTCGTCACGGTGCACGACGTAATCAGACTGTGCATCTCGGGCGTTCAATCTCTTAGCCATGTTTTTCAGGAGGTGGGCATTCGTTTCGGGCGACAAGGCTCGACGCGCCATCGGGATATGCAACGGTTCCAGCTCATCTTGTGAAGGCGGAGAATGCGGCGGCGAAGGTGATGGAGGTGATGAAGCGGTGGAGGGTGGCAAAGAGAGAGCTAAAGCCGCCAAAGCGAGAATGACGGCTGTGGACGGTGTCATGTTACCTCAGGCGAACTAAGTGAGGTGAGCGGTAAACGAGTGTATAGTGAGATGTGGTTGTCGATGCGATGTCAATGCGAGGTGGTGGTCGGATGCCCGGTGATGGCCGGTTGAGAAGCTGGTGATGAGGGCTCGAGATCGAGCCGACAGAGAGAGAGAGAGAAAGAGAGAGAGAGGGAGAGGGACAGGGAGAGGGACAGGGAGAGAACCAACCGTGGTACCGTGGTGGGCCACGGCCATGAGTCAACAGGCTGCAGACGGATCGACAGACCACATGTTTTACGTATACACACTGGTGCCGCCCAGCTGCGGAACCATTTTCCCTCACAACGAAACACGATCGTGCAGGGTCCATCTGCGGCTCAGGAACACTGTTCCGCATTTCTAGACATGCTTCACCCCGCGTCCCTGTGCCCTCTCCCCTCCCCACCCGGCCCACCCAGTGCATGTGACAAACAAAGCGGGAGCAATCCCGAGCAATCTGGAGTAATCTGGCTGCCCAACCTGTGGCTTGCAGCATGTTCACTCGGTCACATCGCCAGCTGCATCAGAGACCGAGACAGAGGCAGAGGTACAGCCAGAGCCTGACAGAGACAGAAGACAGAAGGAGAACTCGGAGACTCAACATCGGATACATCGAGATTTCCTTTCATTGCCGACGGGTCCACCATAGAGATCTACTCTCGAACCTTCTCCATTGCGTCCACAAAGTCCTTCATCGTAGTAAAGGTCCAGTCCGGGGTAATGTCCCCATACTCCGCAACACCCATGACTGGCTCGGTGGTCGTCCGCGAAATCCAGACTGCCTTCAATCCCTTCTTGTGGCCTCTTTGTTTTGTCAGCCCAGAACAACAAAGGAAGCCCACGAAGCCTTCCATCAAGAGGGAGACGTTCCAGGATGACCTTGTGAGCGGCTACACAATGGACACTTGTCGCACCACGGCTGGAATCCCACTTACGGTGCAACATCATGGAACTTGGAGTTAGCAACAATGAGGATATCCTCCGCATCGATCCCCAACTCCTCCTTGATGTGGGAGATGGCGTAGTCAAAGTTTCTCAGGGAAGGCTTGTACGATCCGACTGATCTGGTCAACATGTTGCACCCACCATTGCCGACAACGTCGCAACATACTGTTCTCAGCGGTGTAGATAGCATCAAACGTAAAGTTCTGCTCCAGCTGTCGCTTGGACCTGCTTTTAGCTCACAACAAGCCCGAGTGGCTTACACATTGAAGCTCGCGTTGTTGACGTTGGACAAGATGATCTGCTTGAGTCCCAGTTTGTTCAAGCGTTCAAGAGCGTCGGCAGAGTCGGGGAAGGCGGGCCAAGATCCGATACTGTTCCCGAACGCGATAGCCTCATCTGCCGGAGTAAGCTGTGAACTCCACTCTCCCGTCACCCTCTGTTACGTCCAATGCAAAGTGCTTGGCCGCCAGGAGGTATGCAGTCTTCAGCCTGCCATCAGTTGTATGGACATCGCTGAACATACACCTCAGGATAGACCATGGTCGGTGTTTCCTCCTGAGTTCGCGTCTCGTGAGGACCGAAGACCGAAAAAAACTCTGACCGCGATGGAGCTCCAGGACTTTTCAGAATGTGGGCATTGTCGACCATGCCTTGCTCCCAGTTAATAAGCGTCTGGAAGGGTCAGATACGCAGGATCCTCCGCTCTCGAGCTACATACCCCGTAGCAGTCATAAAGGAGGGCCTTGTAGTTCTTCAGAGACATCGTGGGTTGTGGTTGTGCTGTGTGTGGATGACATGGTGAGAAGATGACGATGTTGACTTTAATAGGGGGTTGGTGGGCAGTAGCAGTAGGAGTGAGTCAGGACGGTGCGGGCAACTGTGTCGGATCCGAAATGTTTGTTTGGGCTGGCGACTCGGGTCATCGCCAAGACCTCTCTCCCTATGTCTTCCGATGTAGCACCAGCAGCAACGAAGTGCATTCGATCCGTGGACCTTGATATGAGGATGGAAAAGAGATGCCCGGAAAATCACGAACTGGACCAGCATGAGAAGAGGGTAAGAGATCCGAAGCCAAGAAGCAATCCAATTCAGTCCAGCTGAAGGGAGGAGCTGCCGTCATTCCGAAGAGAGGTCAAGATGTGGTTCAGCGCTATGGTTGCTCGACGCGATTCTTCCAATGATCCAACGTATGCCACCGGCGGAAGAGGGTTGGAGAATGAGACCGAGTTCGCTTTCGGACGGGTTGCTGTGGTCACAGTCACCATGATGCTTGGGGGAGATGGAGTGGGCATGTCTGGGAGGGCTGAGATGAGCGACCATCCAGGGCTAGGCACCAGTGAACTCACCCAACAAGCCGTCGGTGGTTATCTGACAACGGGAGAGTTCAAGCTGCGAGATTGTTGAAGTGGAGAACTGTTGGCCATTGCATCCGCCTATATATTACGCTCCAGGAAAAACAACAGCTCGTGGATGGTGCGCGACAACTGCTACGAACATCACATCAGCGTGTCATTCCGCCAGGGCTTCGAAATGGCCAGAAGGACAGAGGCCGAACCTCTTCCTCCCGATGGTTCACGCGAGCTGTGCCAGTCGGCTTACCATCCCAAGTGGGTTGCCCGACGTGACACTGCGGGAGTGGCTTCCCTAATTGTCCAAGCCACACGTCCCTGTGGGTGGTGCACTATCCGCCCCTCAATCAGGTCTCAAATGCCGTCCACCACCATCCCAACTTTTAACGTGCTCAATCCAGCGGGTCGTAAATAGTCTGCTAGCGCTAGACGCTCACAATGCCACAGTTCCTACTCCCACCCCGCACATAGCAATGTATTTGCTCCAGACCGATAACAGTCATTAGCTTCGCCCAAACTATTCACGCACTCTTACCTCTTACCTCCGTCCCCCCCCCCCCCCCCCCTCCGTAGGTCCCCGTGAAAGGGAGGGAAAGAGGGGTGGGAAGGGTGGAGGTGCTCAAGAGCTTAGCCTCAATTTGTGTAGGATTGGAACTTACTACTGCCGCACTTTCTATCTGTCTACAAACTCGACCGAGATACTGAGATAGGAACCATAACTACGCCTATTGATACGCTCGGCGTTCCTCATCGGCGCTGTCGTCGCAGGCGGTGTTGATTTATCGCAGGTCGTCAATGGCGACACGCTCGTCAACTGGCAGTGACCCGGCTAAACTGGAACCGGAAGCATAAGGGGCTCCCTGCCAGGGAGTGGACCCGGGGGAATGTTGAGCATCATCGGGGCCACAGACGGGCTATTGCTTCCATTTTCTTCCACTCTTCGGAGTCCCCCTATCCTTCGGACAGATGTGCAAGAACGCATTGGCCTACGGGGGACGTGAGGAGCGCAGAGGGCTGTGTTGGTACCAAAGATTTTGCTTCGATCTCTCCGAGGAGATTAACGTGGCTCGTGCCCAGTCGGCGTAGTAGTACTGGCAAGATGCCAGCCAATGGCAGTCCGTCTAGATCGTGAAATTCCAACCTCTCCCTCGATCAGTTCACTGTCGTATCAAGACGTCATGACAATAGTCTGTGAGGAGGGAGGAGGTGTTAGGAGGTGCAGGGGAATGAAGCGGTGTGCTGAAGCGACAGCCGAGGATACCTCCAGTTTCGTTCGTTGCGGACGCTATCTCGCAGTGGACGCTCAAATTGAGTATGGCTCAATGCCCCCAGAACTTGCCACTGCCATCCTTAACGTCCTGGCTTCTCATCCCTTGGCCGACAGCATATCGTACTTCGGACCGCGGTGCGCGAGGCTTCCCTCCTTGCTCTTATTTCCCTCCCCCAGTTCCTCCAGAGCCAAGGTCAGTAGCACAGGGTTGCATGTTGCCATGGAAAACAAGGCTAGCATGGCAGCAGGTCTCTCGCCTCAGGTCCTCCAACAACCTGCCATTGCAATATGTGAACCGAAATCCAGATGCGACGCATCAAGCGACCGAGACAACTCGGCCAGGTTTCTGGCCTGTGCCCATGCAATATGATATCGCTCTCCAGAATGCTGTGCCCTCATATCAGGCCGACTTTAGACGGAGCTGAGCGATGAGGCGAGAAGTAACCGAGATATGGCCGATCTTGAACACGGATTTCACAGACCACGAGAAACGGCACTGGCCGCATTCAGAGTGTTCTTGTCGGGTTTGTTTCGGCAAAACTGGCGGAACACCTACATCCACCTGGGACGCGTTCAACAGGTTCAACAGTGGTGCCCACCGTGCCGACACTGATCACAGTCTCGGCGTTGGCCGCGGATTGGAAAAGGATGGCACTGTGTGATCCCGGCTCCCATCCAGCTGCCCAGGCGTCGGTAACGTGAAGTGCTGTCGCCGGAGGGGACGCTATATCTAGCCGTGGATGTGGGGCTGACAAGATCATCCCCGACCACCACTCGTATCCCACCACAATGACCCGCACAGAGCAGACCTGGCAGGACGTTTCCGCTGCCAAGATCGCAGCCCGCGACGCGCTCCTCCCCAAGGAGTGGCTCATCCCCAACCCGCCCTCGGACAACGTCACCAACGTGATGGACATCCCGCGGACGTGCGGTATTCTCTCCGCCAAGGAGATTGAGATCACCGAGACGAGCGTGATCGACCTGCTCGCCAAGCTCAAGAGCAAGGAGCTGACCTCGGTCGAGGTGACAACAGCATTCTGCAAGCGCGCCACGATCGCGTGCCAGCTCACCAACTGCCTTTCCGAGATCTTCTTTGACCAGGCCCTCAAAGACGCGGCTGCTATCGACGCCGAGTACGCCAAGACGGGCCAGACTGCCGGCGCACTCCACGGCCTCCCCGTGTCGCTCAAGGACAACATGGGCGTCAAGGGCTTCGATGCGGCGATCGGCTTCACCAACAGTGCCAACCAGCCCTCCGAGGATGACTCGGATATTGCCAAGATTCTCCGCAACGCCGGTGCCGTCCTCTACTGCAAGACGACCGTCCCCACCGGAATGCTCATGGCCGAGACGTACTCCAACATCATGGGCTACACTCCGAACCCGTACCAGCGCGAGTGCAGCGCGGGCGGATCGTCTGGAGGCGAGGGTGTCCTCCTCGCTATGGGTGGCTCGCCGCTCGGAAACGGCACCGACATTGGCGGCTCCGTCCGCATTCCTTCGGCGCTGAACGGCCTCTTTGGCCTCAAGCCCGCCGCCGGCCGCTTCCCGCTCCGTGGTGTCCGTGCCGGTCTTGCCGGACAGGAGGCCGTCCGCTCCGTCATCGGCCCTATGGCTGCCGACATTGACGCGATCGAGCTCTGGTGCAAGGTCGTCCTCGCCTCCAAGCCCTGGGAGCGCGACCCCATGGTCTACGACATGCCCTGGCGCGAGATTGAGCTCCCCGAGAAGCTGTGCTTTGGTGAGTTGCAGGCGTCGCCCATCGTGCTGACAACATAGGCATCTTCGTCGATGACGGTATGGTGAAGCCCACGCCTTCCGTCCAGCGCGCGCTCGCCGAGACCCGTGCTGCCCTCGAGACCGCAGGCCACAAGGTCGTCGAGTACACTCCCTACGAGCCTCTCGTTGGCGGCGGACTCGTGCGCGGTCTTCTTGGCGGCGACGGCGGCCACAAGCTTGTCGAGCAGCTCACTGGCCCCACTGAGCTGCTCAGTGAGCCGTGGCCCGTCGGAATGGCGGCATTTGAGGGCTTCTACAACGCGACCAAGAACAACCCTCCTAGCGTCGGTTCGCTGTGGAAGACCCAGGCCGAGCGCCAGGCGTACCTCATCAAGCTCCTCGACTCGTGGATGTCCACGTCCGAGATCACCGGGACCGGCCGCCCCATCGACGGCCTCATCTCACCCGTCCTCGCCTTCCCGACCGCGCCGAGGTACAAGCAGGACCACCTGCTGTACACTGGCCTCTGGAACGTCGCCGACTACACATCGATGGCGTTCCCCGCCGGCTTCGCCAAGGCCTCGGACACCAAGACTGGCAACGAAGAGATGCGCAACGACATGGAGAAGAAGGTCTGGGACCACTGTAAGTGGTTTATTGACAACTCTGCTGACAGCCAGATGACGCCGAGCAGCTCGACGGCTGCCCCATCGGTCTCCAGATTGTGTGCCCCAAGCACCAGGAGGAGCGGGCCATCAAGCTGGCACGCGTCGCGCACGAGGCGCTCCAGAAGCAGCAGAAGTCAAAGGGTCTCCTGTAGTTATGTTATATCAGTAGTTTGGCACACTGGCATCTTGTCCCGCAGCCTGGATGCTCCTTTCAAGCTGATCTATTACAAGTACAGACGCATCAACTAAAGAACGGCCTCGTGCTGGAGCTTGTCCCAGATGGCCGCGACCTCCTTGTCCGTGAGACCGAGGCCCATCTCCTTGCGAAGCCAGTGGTCGACGTCGGCGACGCCGTTGATGACTCCCTCTGTGACGCTTTCTCCTGTGCGCTTCTTGAAGTTGCGGGCGAATCCCGTGACACGGTTGTCACCGTCCCACGCGGCGACCATGAGCTTGCGGGTGAAGAACGACGTGGGGTTGGTGCAGACGTTCCAGTTGAACGCTTCGAGGTCGGCCTCGACGACGGGGAGGCGGGTGGTGCCGTACAGCGCGACCCAGTTGTCTCCGAGCTGCTGCTCGAGCACGTACGAGATATCAGCGGCCATGCGCGGTGCGGCGACCGTGTCGTCGAGCGTCTCGGCGGCCGGGCGCAGACGGTACTTTGCGTACTTGCCCACCTGCTCGCCCGAGCCGGCGCCCAGGCGGATGGGAATCGAGGGGGTGTAGCCGCCGAACCCCGGGTCAAAGATGTACGACTCGCCGTCAATGTGCACGAGCGTGACTGTGTGGCTCTGCGGTGTGGGCTTGTTGCACTCGGGCCCAAAGAAGACGCGCGCCAGCAGCGCCTCAGTCTTGAAGCCGAGCTCGCGCAGGACGGTCCGGCTGAGCAGGCCATGCTCCATGCAGTATCCTCCACGGCGACCCTCGAGCAGCTTGGCAAATACCTCGTCCGGATCTATGCTAACGGCCGAGCCAAGGAACGAGGTGACGTCCTCGAAGGGGATTACGCGCAGGTGGGCCTCGAGCAGCGAGTGCAACGTGGCGAGGTCGGTCTTTGTCGGGCGCTCGATACCGAGGCGGGCAAGGTAGCGGTCGGACAGGGACATCTTGTTTGCCAGCGCGAGGAGCTGGTATGCGAGAGGCGGAGCAAGAAGACTGGAGAAGGGTGGAAAGTGGACGAGTAATGTGGAGGACAAGACGCGTTCTTGTAGTCAGCGGAATCCGGAGATACCGCGGTGCAGTAGCTGGCTTACGTCACACGGAGTCGGCCTTCGGTCTGGCGCACTCTTGTTCTTGTTCATCTCCGCCGTCTGCAATTGCAAGCTTTGTAAGCACCGATCTGCTCCACCGAATGCCTGTGCCAACGTCCGACATGCATGGATTCTGCACCGAGCGGGGTACGCTGGAAGAAGCCCTTCGGTGGCCGGAGAACTCAATACCGATCGCCGAAATCGGTCCCGAGTAGGGGCTCCCCGTCTGCCAAGAGCCCACAAGCAGCACAACACTTGGCCGTTCACTGCCATGGACTCACTTCTGGAGCACAGGACGGAAACCACATACGGCAGTTACTGCAGTCTTCACAAGGGTTGCATTCAAACATAAGAGGGGGGTCGCAGTGGAGGCCCAATAGCTACAGTATCGTCTATCAAGTGCGGACATTATCCGCCATCCGCGTCTCAGCCCAGGCTGGAGGGAATGGTGGGCACTTTACGCGTGCACTCAGATGAGAGCAGCAGCGCCGGCGACAACGGCAACAAGCACGACCGGGGCAAGGGTCTGGCTGCCGGCGTTCTTAGCAGTCGAGCCAGCCGAAGCGGACGCCGACGCGGGCATGGAGACAAGGGTGGCCGCGATGCCGGAGCGGGATGCCGAAGGGGAGGTGACGGAGGGAGCAGCGGACTTGGCGGCGCCACCAGCAGAGCTAGAAGCGGCGCCAGCCCCAGAGGCAACAGTGTTGCCGTTACCGCCAGCGCCGGCGGTGGTGGTCGCACCAGACTCGGCGGTCTGGGTAGTCGCGCCGCCAGTGCCGGTGGTAGTTGCAGGGGCCGCGGAGGACTCGGACTCGGCGTTGGTGGCAGTCGAGTCGGTGTTGGTGTCAGTGTTGGCGTTGGTGTTGGTGTTGGTGTTGGTGTTGGTGTTGGTGTTGGTGGCGGTGTTGGTGTTGGCGTCAGTGTTGGTCGCCGAGTCGACCTCCGAGGCGGAGGAAGTGGTCTCTGCAGGTTGCTCAGTGTCTGTCGAGGACTCAGTAGTCGTCTCTGTCTCCTCCGTCTCAGTCGTCGCAGCAGGCGTCTCCACCGCCTCAGGTGACTCGGACTCAGTCGCCTCAGGAGTAGTGGTGGTGGTGGCCTCTGCGGTCGCAGTGGACAGTGTCTCTGGTGTCTCTGTGTCTGTTTCGGTCGCTTGCGACTCACCACCCGTGACCGACGCGGCGATCGAGGCGCAGACGTTCTGAAGCTGGGTGTTGAGCTCGGAGCTGGTCGCAATGTTGGCGGCGGTCAGGCAGTTGAAGCAAGAGAGAATCTGCTGGTTGGAGGCACGCTGGGATGTCAGCATCATCGCGCAGATTGTCAGAAGGGGACGGATTCGCAGACTCACCTCGGAACAGTACTTGTTGCAGTCGCTAGTGCAGGCAAATGCCTCCTCGGCCAGGGTGCACTGTCTGCTACAGCTTCCAAAGTCGAGAGCGGCAGCGGGCGCGGCAGCTGTCGGTCAGCAACATGCAGGAGCAGACACAGAAGCACGAGGATCATCCCCGAAAGCGCGAAGGGATCAACCTCCGTGTGGTAGGTCGATCCGCGTTATCTCTGCGGTGAGGTTCTTAAAGACGTACCGGCGGCGAGAGCGAGAAGGACGGCAAGGACACGCATGTTGGATAGCGAGGCAGAGAGTCTGGGGCAGAAGAGAGTAATGAACAAGACGAGATGTGATGAAGAGAGAAGGAGAACTGAGAAATATTGCCTGCCCAGCAGAGTGCGTGCGCGTCGTGGGGTGGACGCGTTTCCGCCAGGATGTCACGGCCAACCTGGTGGTTTGTTTGGTCGCTGGGTCTCTCGGCCCTGTCGACGGGTTTTTGGCTCTGATGAATGACAAAATTAGGGCAACGTCGCATCTGGGCCCCTTGTTCTTAGCGATGCGGTGCATGCTACTGCTGCTGCTGCTGCTGCTACTGCTACTGCAGCCACCTTGCAGCTGCGCAGCTGCAAGTGCGCTTGGCTCGAGGGAGCGACATGAAATGGAATCCTGCAAGTGCCTCGCGCGGCCCTGTGCTGGGCACGTCGGGCGGGCATTGTGCGTACGATGGCTGGACGCGCCAAGTTGAAAAAATCAATCGCGTCCACCAGCGCCAGACTGCGCGCCTGTGTGCCCACATCCTCTCTCTCTCTTGGCCCTTTCGCCCTTTGCTCTGGCAACCTCGAATTACCTTCCTCTCACGCTCAAGAGCATGCGAATTATGCGAAAAGACAGCATTCTACCTACGTGCACTACCACCTGCGCACCCACGCAAAGGGTTCAGTGGGACAGCCCCCGTCACTCGCACCCTCGAGTGTCAGTCTGTCGGACCCACGCGAGGGCATCGGGTGTATGCGAACGTGCTCATTCCTGCGCAGTTTCTGCTGACCTCTCTCCTCCCCACTGGCCACAACTTGTTGAACATGATCCCAGTTGGGGCGTTGCTGGGGCTCACCACAAGCTTGGAGCCGAAGTACATTTACACATTTGACTTGACATACGATTACTGTTACTTCGTCTTACTTCGTCTCACCTCGTTCCCAGCATCGCCATCAAGAGCGGCCTGAGTAGCAACTCTAGTGGTGTGGGACCTGAGGAGGAGCGTAGTCGGGAACGTTGACGAAGGCAGTGAGGAACAGACCGAGGGTAGTCCAGATCCAACCGCGGTACAGCGCCTGCCAGCCCTCCTCGGCAACGATGGTCTGGAAGGCATTGTACAGCGACGTGTACTTGGGAAGGGCGGGGCGGATGTTGACGACGTCCTCGTCCGACGACGAGCAGCGCAAAGCGCCGGCGCGGTCCTCCTCTGCATCGTCGACGCTCTCAGTGAGGAGGAGCTCCTGCTCGCCCTCGCCAGCAGCAGGGAACAAGTTGGACTGCACGGACACCTTGCAGATGATGACCTTGAACGGGACGACCCAGGCGGCAGACAACGTGCTAAGGGTGACCCACACGATCGCGCGCAGGCGCCCGTCGCTGGGAGCGATGTGGAGGGTGCCCATCACTAGAGAAATGAGGCTGGGGACGAGACCGGAGAGGAGCATGCCGAGGACAAGTCCCGGCGTGCAGAGCAGAACGTACGGCCGGCTGCGCTCCCGCCTGCTGAGAAGAATCCGGAGCGAGCGGGAGATCGAGAGGGGGAGCTTGTAGGGCGTTACGATCGCGCGGTTGATGATAATGGTGAACGGGACGCTGATGAGCATGATGAAAAGCGTGAATCCCAGTGTGATGAGCACAAGGGCGAGCGGACCCAAGTGGGCAGTTGTTACATTGGCCTTCCTGAAGAACGAGCTGGTCTGAAGCTGGAGGACGGTCATCGTCGTGGGTATCTTCGTGGGGGGTGACACGCCCAGCGCCGCCGAGAGAGCGACGAAGAGCATGCTAGGAATGATAGTGGCGAGGATGAGGACCACGGTAGCGTACGCGCCTGATTGTCAGTACTGCATCTGGTGCTGCAGACCGGGCTCAGCGAGATGCGTTCAGCGAGATGCTGGCCACTTGTGGTCGTGGGAAGGCCACGACACGCGGTTTGCCATCGGAAGTGCCGCTCATCACTTGCCACTCACCCTTGTAGACACCCCACCATCCCTCAAGCGTCATTGTCCGCTGCAGAGTTGCAAAGATTCCCTTGAGCTCGGGAGTGGTTCTGGCAAGTCAGCACTGAGACTCGTTCAGGTTCAGGGCCATCTCCAGCACCTCCGACGTCAACGCCGATGGTACAGCTCTTGTTCTGATCAGGAGGGCAAGGTCGCGGCTGAGCCCGCGCCAGCGTCCTGCTCAACCATGCTGATGCTAACGAGTGCCGTCGGCCAGAGGGCCGTCGTAGTGCCAAGCTCGGCCTTGCTCCCTCGGAATGTATACTCACCGGGTCTCCTCGCCATCAAGTGAGATGCTCTTGGGGGCAAAGTGCGCGCGCATACGGATCATGGCACCCTGAAACGGCAGCGCAAACAGCACGCCGATGAGGGTGAGGGCAATGACGAACGGCATAGCGGCAAGGATTGTGCCCACGGAAGGGGGAGGGGGTTGCGAAGACATATTGTGGGTCCGTGGTAGCTGAGGAGGGTGGGAAGACGGGCGGAGGCTCGAGGCTGGCACAGAGGCTGCGAGCGTTGTGAGCGTTGTGGGTGCGAGAGTAACCTGGTCGGTACAGGATTGCTTAGTGACGATCGGGCTTCGCGGGCGGGGATGACTGCTTGTGTGGCCGAGCTCGCAGTGCTGGCGATCAGAAGGAGAGGGGGGAACGAGTGTGGTGGTGGAAAGAAGCTACTTGTAGTGTTTCGTGTGTTGTGCATTTAAGTGTGCACAAGCGCACGCAACGCAAGCGCGGCCTGCCCAGTGGCGCTAGAGATCCCGAGCGTGGCCCTAGGCTGCTCACACGGTTGCACAGCCCTGCGCGCCTCCGCCTGGCGGTGTCTCGTGTCTCGGCTTACTCCGGATTCCCGGCTCCAGACTTGGCCAAGCCTCGTGTGCAGTTAACGGCATGCCATGCAAGCGCCCGTTCCCGCTCAGTGGAGTGTCTTGGCTGTGCTGGTGTTGTGCCCACTCAGCAGAACAGCGGGTGGGGTGGGTGGGTCCTCTCCACCTGCAACAGCGATGGGGCGGAGATTCGACCCCATTCCGTCGGAAGTAGGTAATCTGACGCTCCTCGGCTCACCTCTCAGGAGACAAATGGACAGATAGAGTTAACACGACGCAATACGCATATTATAACGGCCCCAGTTTCCGACAACAGTCCCAGGGACATGAGCGAGCACGGCAAGGGGGCTGACGTAATCAGGCCCTTCACCTTGCACACACCTTTTACGAAGGCGAGGAAATGAGCGACAGCAGTGCCTAATGGGATCGATCCACTGGCCAGAGACAGCACTCCGCACCTCCATGATTGAAAGAAAGTCCAGGCGTGACATCACGAACGAGCGTTCATCTACCTGAAAGAAACAAGAAAAACCAAAATACCCGGGAGATGTTGAGATAAGAGGAGAAGGGAGGAAGGTGTGTGTCTGTTTGAAGCTTTTGTTTGAAGGTTAAGTCTCGCGACTGATGACAATGTCGCGGCCCCTCAGGCGCACCAGGAGCTGACTCCGACGTGTGGGTGCATCTGTGGTGCTGGTGGTGTTGGTGCCGGCGGAGACGGAGGGTGTGGAAGCAGCAGTAGCTGCAACGTTCCCAACGAGGTAGGTGGAGACCTTGCCGCTCTGACCACAGAAGAGGGCCGAGTTACCGGGACAGGCGCGGCTGCAGAGGCTATCGTAGGTTTGAGTGGTCGTGGGCATGGCCGAGCCGCAGTAGCACGAATCGTTGAACACGCTCGCGACAGTCTTTCCGGCAGCCGCACAAGTAGATTGGCAAAGGGTGGGAGTCATCGCCGAGCTCTTGAGAGTAACCGAAGTCATCGTCGAATCCGTCGGGAAACAGCCGGCGTAGCCCGCGGGATACGCCGAAGGGGACTGCGCACCCGCGCCGACAGTGTCGTAGATCGAAAGGTACGTGCCGGCGCCTCCGCAGGTCTGGGTGTTGTTGCCGGTGCACTTGCTGGAACAGACGGGCAGCGGCGCCTCGACACCAAAGTTCATCGTGTTGGAGCAGCCGCAGTTCCATCCAAACTGCAGGCCGGCGTATGTGTAGCCCTTGTTCTTGCACGATCGCCGGCAGAGCTCGGTGGTCATTGCCGAGCCGTTGAAGCTGAACGGACTCTCGTAGAAGAACGTCGCGCTGTTGGAGTAGCAGCCCTGATAGCCTTCAATGTCGTTGACAGGGGTAGCGGCACCGCTCTTGGCAATCTCGGTGATAGTCATCCTTGACCCACCACCGCACCACTCGAGTGCGTTGCCGGCGCAACGGTTGTCGCAGTCCTGCTCCAGCAACGGGTAGGAGAAGGAAGTCGAGCTGAGAGTGTTGTCGCAGTAGCAGTTCCTGGCTCCCTGTGTGCCCGCGTACGCATAGCCCTTGGCTGCGCACCAGGACTGGCAAAGCTCGTTGGTCATACTGGCAACTGACCAAAGGAAGACGGAGAGCGGGTATTGGTTTGTTCCTCCGCCGCGTGCGTAGCAGCCGACGTATCCAGTCGAGTTGGAGGAAGCGACCATGGTCGTCTTCGAGGTGGTAGAGCTGGACAGATCGTAGACGGAGATAGCGACATTGGTGCTGGCACCACAGATCTCGGATGAGTTGCCACCACATGGCTGGGAGCAGATCGAGTCGGTGGTAATCATCTTGGGCGCATTGTTGCCACAGAGGCAGGTGGTGCCCTGACGGAGACCAAAGTACTTGGTGCCCTTGGCAGCACACAAGGTCTCGCAAGCACCGACAGTCATACCTGATCCCGCCTGAGAGAACGAATTAAGATAGGAAGCACCATCAGCGTAGCAGCCAGAGTAGGTGGAGCCGGACGACAGTGCCGATAAGGGAGCCTCGACCGCAGCATCGTAAACGCCGAGGTAAGTGGGCGCTCCGCAGGACTCCGTGATGTTGCCTGCACATGGCGTAAAGTCGCACATGACCGACGGAACCTTGACGGCTGCAGTGTCGACAGAGGCAGCGCAGTAGCAGGCATTGCCGTTCTTGATTCCAGAGAGAGCGTACCCCTGGGCGGCACAGGACTGGGCGCACAGGCGAGTGGTGAGGGTGGAGGAGGTGAAGGAGGAGCCGACCAGGGTCTTGGACTGCGAATCGGCGTAGCATCCCTTCCAACCGGAAGAACGAGCCGTACGCCGCACCTGTGAAACATCGTACACCTCCTGGGCGGTCGTTCCGCCGCAAGTATCGTTCGCGTTGCCCTTGCACGGAGTCGTGCAAGAGCTGGAGGGGGGTCCTGTCCACCAGTTACCGCAGTTGCATGTTGTGCCGCCGGTGACGCCCGCAAGGCCAAAGTTCATTTCAGCACAGGCAGCGGTACATGTCTCGACGCTCATGGCTGATCCCATGTTGAGGGTGTAGCCAGTGAGACCGGATACCTGGTCATAACACCCGTTCGAGACAGCACCATTCGGGATCTGGCCCTCGATGACCTGGGTGGTGAGGTTGTAGAAACTGGCTGCGTTGGGGCCGCCGCAAGTCTGTGATGAATTGCCCCAGCATTTCGCGGTGCAAGCCGTGTTCGGGACAAAGCTCGAGCCCATGAGAGAGGTGCCGGTTCCACAGTAGCAGGTGTGGCCAGCGCGGACCAGGGCCCAAGTGGCGTCCCTAGAGTTGCAGGTAGACAGGCAGTAGTCGACCGACATGGAATATGACGTGAATGTGTAAGTGGCGCTGTTTCTCAGACCGGGACTGTAGTCGGGAATACAGGTGGCGACCGCTGTGGCGTTCTGTTGAGCCGTGAAGGTGACATTCGGTCCCGCCCAGAACACTTCCGCCGCCTGGACGCCGCCACAGGTGCCGACACCACCAGGACAGGCAAGGTCGCACATGTTCGGGTAAACTGGCGCCGTGCGAAGAATGTCGTTGGCGCAGGCGCATTGGAAAACACCACCGCGGTTCTGGACAGCAGCAAAGGTGTAACCAGCAGCTAGGCACGAGGAGCCACAACTGTCCCCAGTGACAGCTGGGTCGTTGTAGACGAAGACAGCGGAAGAGTTGAAGGTGCCGTAAGCTGAGAAGCAGCCGATGCTGCTCCAGCCACGAGTTGTGGGCCACTTGAAGTTCTGCCACTCGCTCTCCGGAAGAACTTCGGGGCCCATAGGGGTAAGGAGGTGAGAAACATTGAGGTCGGCAACCGGGGGATCACAACGAGGCTTAGACCCCAGTCCCCAAGGAAGATTGCAACCGGGAAGTTTGGCGACAGGGACCTTGTCAACCTGACCGTTTGGTTCCTCCAAGATACCGGCCGCGGGCTTGCAAGCGTTCATGGCATTGATGTCGTAGTGAGGGGTGAAGACGGGACAGTCCTTGATCGAGATTTCACCGTTGGGAAGGTCGACACAGCTCCCCGGGGTCGTAAGGGCCTTCTGAAGGAGGTCGACGTCCCAGCCGTTGACAAAGTCGCCGTGCCATCCATAGCCGGTGGTGTCGCCGAAAGACCACATTAGGTGGTTATCAACAGTGACTCCAGGGGCGACCTCTTCTGGGTAAAACGTTCCCTCGAGAAGGATCTGAGGAAGACGGACAGGGTGAGAGAGGGGGCAGCTTCCGGATTGGGGGTTGTTGCCGACCATGTTGGAGGGGTAGGACATGTGGGCGACATTCGGAAGCCACAGGTTGATGCCATCCCAGCACTGAGGGAAAAGGACAACTGCCTTGAAGCCGTACGGGCAGCTTCGTCCGCACTTGAAGCCCTCACAGCGCTGGCCGGCAGCATTCCTCTCCACCAAACAGTCGTGGTACATGAAAAAGGACGGAACCTTGGAAGCCATGCTTCCGGCCATGGTTTTGAGGCCCTTGGGGAACGCTGTGAGGTACTGCTTGGGGGAGTTGCGGTTGAGGCGGTAGTAGAAGCGGAACCGCATGCGCAGAGGAGTGTAGGGCTTTTCGGCAGTTGCGTTGTACCAGTAGAGGTGGGGCATCCAGTAGGCACTCTTGTCGGGCTGCAGGGCCAGGGAAGAGCACGATGCGTTCTCGTAAAACTCGTGGCTGTAGCCTGCACGGAAGTTGGAAGAACCTAAAGATGGTCAGATTACTCTTCACTGAGAATTGAAGGATGGGGCGTACCAAAAATCTTGTGCATGTGAGAGGCTTGGCGGTTGGGGAAGAGGACGGGGTCGAGTTGCTCAGTCGCAATTTCTTTGGCATCATCGAGATGCCAGGCGTCCATTGCTTGAGCTGCCACAGTCACAAATTGGGCGAAAAGAATGGCCGCCAGGGCCACGAGCATGTTGAGCTTCATGTTGGAATGTGTAAGAGGCTTAGGAGAAGCTTTCAAAGCTGTTGACGTGGTTGTTGTCGACTTGCGATTTGTTCGGCACGTTCCCAGCTCGAGGCGGAAACTTCTACGAGGCGACCAGCGTCGTGGCAATTGGGGGGTTGAGGCGAGTAACTTTCCTAGAGTGCTGTAAACAAACCACCAGGGCTGTGAACAGTCCATCTGTCGCCCTTGCTCTGGGTTATATACCACTGCGGTGGATTAGTTGCCAGTGCTGAACGAAGCTATGAGTGGTTGAGTACGTTACATTCCCGCCACAAGACAGACAAAGGAGCGTGGTCCCTGACAGATCCACTCTGGGCTGCCGAGCCTAACACTGTCTTACACCTCAATGTCAGACAGTGTTAGGCGATTGTGCATCAAAGTGCTAGTATGAATAATCTCGCCCTTTCGCTTCCTTGACAACGGACATGCGAGTGTATATGGAGTGGGCTGCACCGTTCTGAGGCCCTTGTCTTTTGCAGCAACCGAGCCATAACAGAGGGGGACCGACAGCCAATTGCGGTCCTTACCCGCCGTGCCAATCTCTCTTCCAGGAGCCGCCTCGCACTTTGGTCGCCCCCGGTAGCCAGCAGTCCAGTTCTGGGTCGGCCCGTATGATGTCTCGGCTGCCCGAAGGCCCCCGCCCCAGGCTACACCTCCGTCTGCCCTGAGGATGGCAGCCGACCTTCCAAGTAAGGTTGAAGATGGACCCCGTAGCCGGCCGTGTGTCTCTGGACTTTCAGGTAAGGGATGGGAGACACGAGATTACTCGAGCCCTGGTGTACTTGAGTTCTGTTTCAGCCGGCCGCAAGGTTCAATTCATGTCTCCCAGCACCCGTCTCGGGGCGTCCGGTCGTGGCTTGACCGCAGCAGTCTCCAACGAATCCGAAGGACAGACGCCGAGAGTTGGGCTTCACGACAAGAGGACACGCGCCAGGCGCCATGGCGCCGTTGACGACAAGGCTCACTTAGAAGGACGGAGGTGTTGAGACGGGTGTGCAGAGGTGTACCGAATGACGCCACCAACGCGCTGCCAACTACCACCAGATTCCATGTTTTGAGGAGGAGCCAGACCAGAAAGTATTTTTTGTGGACATCAGTATTCCTTGGGCTGTCTCAACCACAGAGTCCCAAACGGGCTGCAATGGAGTTCATGGCAATATATCAAGGCAACAAAGATCTCAGTCGGCCGGAAGACCTTATCAGGCGACCCGGGCTGTCTCCTGAGAGCCAAAGGGATTGTGCCGAACAGTGTCTTGGATTGCAGAATATTGCTGCTGTTAGTTAGCAGTCTGGCGGGCATGGCAGAGACCGGACGGAACGTAGCAATGCAGCGTGTGGGGGCATTTACCTCCAATTTCTCATCAGGACACTCTGCGATCAAGTGCGCCACATGTCGCATCGTGACACTGCGCACACTGTGCATAACTGCACGTCAAGCAGAACATGTTAAACTGCTCTGGCCTCTGGGCAAGCTGGGCTCACAGACGGTTCGGAGGATTAGGCAAGCCAACCTGGCCAAACAGACCAACGTCCCTCTGTATCTCATCGTACCACTATACCATACCCTTGTCACGCCGTCATCTGTTCAGGATCCTGAACAGAACTCTGCCAGCTCGTCGTACTCCGATTTCCTTCAAATGCATTGTTCTGTTCTAGATCTTTGGTAGCCTTGAATGGGGCGATATCGGCAACCACTTGAGAATGTAACGTCCAGGAATGAGAGGGCCACATTGTCAAACATGGTTACGACTCCGCTGTATTCTATCGACGCCTCGGGTCCACGTGCGCGAACCTTAGTAGGTGACCGAGAAGAGTTGGACGCCAGCAATCTTGTCGCCAAGCTTGCATCGGTCGTTGCCACGGCCATTGCCCTGCCCTCCATTGACGCAGGCAACACTGTGTCCCTGACCATGACCGAGGTCCTGAATGGTGAAGACAGCCGCGTCTTGGACATTCGTGGTGACCTTGCCGTCGCCAAGGAGGTAGACGCCAGTGTGGCCATTGGGCTGCAGACGGAAGCGGATGTTGTCGGGAGTGTCGTCCACAGGGAAGAAAACGAAGCGCTGGGTAGGGTCGCGGTATTGGTCCGACACCTGGTGCAGCTGGGCCATTTGGGCGTTGGGATTGTAGGTGAGGGCCTGCTTGCCGCTAACGAGGACGTAGTAGTGGCCCACGTTGGGGTTTCCGCGCACCTTCTTGAAGCCCTTCTCCAGCACCCAGGCATCCGCCTCAGTCTGTCCGTAAGGCACAGCAGGCTGACCGCCACCGTAGAGTGCGCGACAAGTGGCAGCTCCATTGTAGGCGCCGGTCTTGGGGTCCTGGGAGGCCTGTCTGACTGCGTCGTACTGAGGGATGCTCATGTCTTTGTTGCTAAAGTCGAACATGCGAGTGAGGTCGGAGAGGTGCTGGCGGCGCCAAGCTCCAATGTCCTTCATCGTGAAGGCCTTGCCCTTTGCGGCAGCCCACTTCTCGAGGAACATGATCTGCGACTCGTGTGTCGAGACCTCGGAGAACACACCGCCGTTGCGGGTGTACGGAGAGATCACGTAGAAGGGAACACGGAAGCCAGGTCCAACGGGCTGCTTTCCGAGAGCCTTGTTGTACGGGTCCGTCATCCACTCTTCGGAGACACTCTGGGGAGCGAGAGGAGGAACCACATGGTCGGCCCAGCCACCGGTCTCATCGTATGAGATGATAACAGCGGTCTTGTCGTACGCCTTGCCCTGGATGACAGAGTTGACGACCTGCTGCTGGAGCCACGCACCGTCGAGGGGGCCGTATGGCGTGTGCTCGGAGAGCTGAGTGGGACCGACAATGAACGAGACCTGGGGAAGCGATCCATTCTTTGCATCGGCATAGAACTTGTTGAGGCCGACGAAGGACATGCCCTTCTGCGCCAGGGACGAGTTCTTGGGCGCCTTCTGGAATACGTCGAACCAGGCAAGCGGGTTGTCGTCAAAGTTGTCCGTGTCCTGGTAGAGCTGCCAGGAGATTCCAGCGTCCTCAAGATACTCGGGGAGGCTCTTCCACTTGTAAGGGTAGCAGGACATTTTCGAGCCGTCGGAGGCAGTCTCGCAGCCGTTGGTCTCGTAGTTGTCGACGGCGGGGCCGCCAAGACCGGCCTTGGACTGCTCAACGCCAATGGTACCACCAACCCAGGAGATACGGTTGGGGTTGGTGGAGGAGATAACCGACTCATGGTACGCATCAGCTACGGTCCATTCTTCAGCGAGGGTCCAGTGGAATGGGGTGTCCTCGCGACGGTAATAGCCGAGAGAGTAGGGCGTGTTCTTGGAAGCCCATTTGTTAACCTGGCCGTTGTCGAAAGCGTTATGGTTGGCGGTCCAGCCGTTAGAGCCGGCGGAAGAGCACTGGTAACGGTCGTTGGCGTTTCCTCCCTGGTGGTTGAAGTACCAAGGGAGGAGGTAGTCCACTCCAGGGGGAGGGACCGGCGACATGGTCGACGCGACAGGCGAATGGAAGGACGTCTTGTTGGTATCCGATGAGATTACGACGTTAGGATCGCCAAAACCGCGAACACCAGCCATCGTTCCAAAGTAATGGTCGAAAGCACGGTTCTCCTGCATGAACAAGACAATATGATCGATCGACGCGAGACCATTCTGGTCATTGCTGTTTTGAGGGCCCTTGACCGCCGCCGCAGAAGCGGTGGTGGCGACGGCACCAATGATGGAGAGTCGACGAGCAGAAACCATCGTGGTGGTCGATCTTCTGGTCAGCTAGAGTCTTCGACTGATCCTCACGCCTTGCTGAGTTTGGGAAAGTTGGGCTCAGATTGGAAGTTATGTGGCCTGGCAAGCTTTATACGATCACGTAGTGGTGACGCCTGCCACAGAAGGGCGGCTTCAAGGATAGTCAAAGAGCTGCCGGACTCTAACCTTCAAACTTCTCGACAACGAGGCGGCACGGGGTCACGGTCTCCTGCCTCATTGTGGCCTTCAAAGTGTGCACGCTAAACACCTCACTCCATCAAATGCCGCGCGTCTTGGTGCATACCCTGCCACAGCACAGCTGTAGCCTATCAAGCGGTTCTCCAGTTTCGCCTGTGCCGAATGTATCTTTTCTCCCGTATGTTCATTAGTGGAGCTCGAAACGTGGGTCAGGAAGACACAAGTAAACAAGGTCGGATATTGCCGAGACGGCAGGTGGAGACCCGGAGACAGACTGTCTCCTCCACTGGTGATGACGTCTGTTTGTGGAGCAGCGACATGGGTTATCAACGTTCCTCATCACCGGTCGTCTGAACCAATCGTTTTGATGTTTCAGCAGCTGGTAGACAATGCGTCCACTTCGTCCTCCAACTCTATGTCTGACACGTTCTTGATAGAAGGCCGACATACCTCGATTAACTTGCCGACCCACAGCATCTCCTGAAAGGAACCCTGAGTTCATGTTCCTTTCTCGACCGGAATAGAACGCGCTAGCTTGGCTTTGGGACTGGCATTCGTGCCAAGTGAAGAACGTGTAAAACACTCACGCGAGTGGAGGGATCACAGGGCGAGCTCGGCCCCGTCCTCCGGCACAAAGGCATGTGCGCGAGGAGCGAAAAGTTCACACAACAACAGACCGAGTTGAAAGCCTGGCGGTCTGGTGGTCTCAGCATTCAACATACCCACAACTTGGCCACAATGCTCGCAAGACTTCCTTTGGGAGTGAGGTCTATCCCCATCGCAACAGTGGTGGCCACCGTCGTCACGGTTTTCCTGTGGCTTTCGACGCCCTCGACACTATCGAGAACGGACCCGTATCGCACAGGCTTGAAACACAATGGTTTCGCCGATATGTTTCAAGCCAAGCTTGGAAGAGTGCGAGTTCGCGAGTACGAGCTCGTGATAACAGCGGGAACGGCATCGCCCAACGGCGTCAAACGAAAGATGCTGTTGATAAACGACTGGTATCCTGGGCCCCTCATCGAAGGCGTCGTGGGCGACACTTTACGCATAACGGTTCGCAATCAGTTGCCGATGAATACGACCGAGTGGGATGGTGACTACCGCCAACTCTTTTCAAGCAGGGTCGACGACTACATGCCGCCAGGTACTGAATCGCATGTCGCTCTGCACTGGCACGGATTAAGCATGCGGGGGAGCCCCGCGATGGACGGGGCGCCAGGTTTCACATCGCGCGCAGTTCCTTCTGGGGGGACGACCGTGTACGAGTTCACTCTGCAGGAGCAGGATGTTGGCACCCACTGGTACCATTCGCACGTCGGCATGCAAAGGAGTGACGGCCTCCTCGGCCCTCTCGTCGTTCATCCCCGCCAGCAAGAACGGCTTCACGTAGATGCGGTCGGTGGACTCTCTACGGCGCAGGTGCACGAGCAGGTGGTCCTTCTCGGCGATCACTACCACACCCCAGGTATCGATCAGCTCTCGTGGTTCCTCTCCCGCCATTCGCTTGGGTTCGAACCCACACCAGACTCTGTTCTCATCAACGGTCGTGGCGTGTACGACTGCAATAAGGAACTTCGTCCGGCGGTGAAGAGTCAGTGCACCAACTCTAGCCAGTACTCTGAAATCACCCTGATTTCGGGCCGAGTCAATCGCCTCCGCCTCGTCAATGTCGGAGCTGTGGGACACATTACCTTCTCCCTCGACGAGCACTGGGTAACCGTAATCGAGGCTGATGGAACTCCTATTGTTCCGTTTACCACCAATCGCCTGTCTATTGCTCCGGGACAGCGCTACTCGGTCCTCGTCGCTGGCCAGGAGACGGCAAATGTGTTCTGGATGCGTGCCGAGATGGACTATGAGTGCTTCAACGTGCCAACTCCGTCGACAGACTACGAAGGTCGCGCCATTGTGCGGTATCGCCAGCCGGGGGAACCCTCCTCGGACAAGATGGATTTGAGAACCTTTCGCTTGCGACCCCGCAGTGCTCGCTCCGGGCAGACCCTTCCGCGATCTTCACGGTGGGAGGCTGGCTCCGAGGGCGACGGAAAGGAGGTGATTCCTTGCCACGACGTCCCCATGGCCCTCCTCCGACCCGCTCACTTTACCTCCCTTCCGAATCTCCCGCCGAATCGCTTCGACTCCAACACGCTCCAGGTTCTGGTCACGGTAACAATGCCGAAGCTGGACGGCAACGGCCTGGTTCCCGTCTCGTACATGAATCGAACCTCGTGGCGCCATTCGGAGGCTGCCCATTCGATGCCACTACTAGAGACGTTCGCTTCGGCGGACATGTCCGCACTAGAAACACCGGTGTATCCGGCTGACCCCTATGCTGCGCTACCGGATCAAGACCGACACAACCTCCCCTACGACCCCAAGACGCAGCTTGTTATTCACCCCCCAGTTACGAGGGGCTCCTCGGAGATGGACCGATGGGTGGAGGTCGTGATCAACAACAGCGACGAAGCGCCACACCCCTTTCACCTGCATGGCCACAAGTTCATTGTGCTCGAGTCTTCCGAGAGCACAGTAGGCTGGGGAGAGTATGGTGGGGACGAAACCGCTATGGGAGACGTGCGGGAGCACGGTGCGGTCCTGAGGGATACGTTTTCCATTCCCCGGCGAGGATACGCCCGTCTGGCATGGAAGATGGACAACCCGGGTGTCTGGGCATTCCATTGTCATGTGCTGGTGCATATGGCCAGCGGTATGGCGATGGCGTTTGTGGATGACCCGCGGGCGCTGGCCGCCGGGAGGAACAGCTAGTATTAGAGGTACCGAGGCGCTGTAGCTATGCAACTTCTGTCGTCCCTTGCAGGTCGTGAGGCAGATTGAGACTTTGCTCGTTGTTCTGTTAATCTGCACTTTGCTTTCTCCTGCCCCTCTTGCCCGGCATATTGGCCGGTGGATAGACTCATCTGAAACCTATTGTGAGCAAAGCCACTGGCGTCAGTTGATGGCGAGAAGCACGAGATAGAGTTGATTAGGCTCACACCGCCATTTCAGACGTTGACTACGGAACAGGGCAAGACACAAACATCGGAGGCAGGCCGAGTGAACGCATGGGTACTGTACCGCGAGGTCTGTGCTGAACGTCCGGATTTGCAATGGATGCGGGAGGGGGAGGCAGAGGACGGCAGCCGTCGCTTCTTTACTGTGTATCGATCGTTTTCTCCTGGCGAGAGAGAACAAAAGCAAACCCAATCTTGTAAGGAAGATATCAGTAGTCTGTTGATACGCCCGACTGGGGTCTTCGTCACTTTTCCGGCACACTGAGTCCTTGGAACATGCAGAGGGCGTGCATGTCTCCTAGGAGGCCCACGGGGCAAGTCCGACAGGTGCAACCTCCAGTAAGACCCGAAATGGCTGCACAAGCTGGCGTGAGTGGTGACGTATTCCGGCTAATCGGTTGATCACACTCGGACACTCGGGACACGCCGAGATCACCGAGATACGGGTGGCATGCCAGTGTCGCCATCGAAGGGCGTGCTTCGGTTGGTCTTCGTTCAACCATCTCCGCGTGAGTACCTCACCTCTGGGGCGATCTCTGGTCAACTGTCAAGGCCAACGCCGGACGGCGTGCACAGGTGCCTCAAATATTGAGGGTACGTCAGTCGGAGAGGCCGGCATGTAGGCAGGCTTGTCGTTTCCGCCGTCCTCGTTCAACGTCATTCAGCACCAGCCACGGGGCTCCGCCGACCGGTGTTTGGTGAGCCCCACATGAAAAGTCCACCGTTGTTTCGTCGGACGATTCCAGCTGTAGCCGGTGCTAGCCCCGACTCTCTGGGAGACAGTGTGGACATGACGAGAGGGCGGGTGGTGCTGTGAGGTGGCCACTGCGGTGGGTGGACCGGATAGCCTGGTGGTTATAAACAAGAGACGCTCCTTTTGGTTTCTCCTCACAGCTAACGACACTTCACCACCCAGTGATGTTGGTTCCTACTCTAATCTTCGCACTCGCTACGTTGGCCTCAGTCGCGGGGCGCATCGTATCACCCTCCAAAAGCGACGCCGTCTTGTTTAAACGAGATGATGGCATCATCGACATACCCTCGCCTGTGACCCACACCGGCAATGTCGGCGCTTGTGCTGGCTACAAGCTAACGACGTGCAAAGAGCACCATGCCGGTGTCGACGGAACGCTCGAGCTCATCGGCTCATGCAACGCCTACGGCCCCGACTACCCGAGGCTCACGCTCACGGTCCGGTACGAGACCGCCGACCGCGTCCGTGTGCACATTGCGGATGAAAAGGGAGAGGCTCACGTCGTTCCTGACGATGTGGCCCCGTGGCCCAAGATCGACGCGAGCGAGTTTCACGGCGCCGAAGCGAACCTCCAGTTCGACTATCAGGACAACCCTTTCAGCTTCAAGATCACGCGCAAGTCGGACGGAGAAGTCATCTTTGACACCACCGGCCAGGCCCTCATCTTTGAGGAGCAGTACGTGCGCGTCAAGAGCAAGCTCGCCGACGGGTCCAACATCCAAGGACTTGCGCAGCACAATGACAACTTTACGTGAGCAACCTGAGACCCAAGCGCATGACTGACCCCAAGACTTCCCATCCAAAAGGAGGACTATGTCCGCACCTTTTGGACGCGCGACGCATACGCTGTCCCTCCGTACACAAACCTGTACGGAGCGCACCCCTTCTACGTCAACCAGAAGGTCGGCGCAAAGCCCTCGGCGTCCGGCACGTTCCTTCTCAACTCTCAGGGAATGGATGTAAAGTTCCCGGAGCAGGGCAAGTACATCGAGTACAACGCTATCGGAGGCATTGTGGATCTCTTCTTCTTCAACGGTCCTACCCCTGCAGAGGTCGCCAAGCAGGGTAGCGAGGTGTGGGGTACCAGCAAGGAGGTACCGTACTGGGCTCTGGGCGTGAGTCTCACTCATCGCAGAGGTCCTTTGGATCACTGACAAGTCGCAGTTCCATAGCTGTCGCTACGGCTACATTGACATTGCAGATGTCGCCGAGGTGATTTCGAATGTGAGCACTGCAGGCATGGAACACCACTGACAGACAGTACTCGACCGCTGGAATCCCGCTGCAGACTCAGTGGATGGTGGGTTAAAGCACACAGGCAGGCGACTGACTTTCAGGACATTGACTACATGTACGAGCGCTGGATCCAGACACTTGACCCCGACCGCTTTGCGCTGGAGAAGGTCAGCTATGTGATTGACCAGCTGCACGGAAAGGACCAGGACTTTATCGTCATGGTAGGTATTGCAGTCCCCTTGCTGCTGACCCGCTCAGGTAGACCCCGCAGTCTTCTCTGGAACCCCGAACAACTCGGTGGCGACTTACGAGACCTACCAGTCGGGCATGAAGGAGGGCATCTTTCTGCACTACGCCAACGGCGATCTGTACGAGGGTGTCGTGTGGCCCGGTCCCACTGCGTTCCCCGACTGGACGCACCCGAGTGCACAGGCGTGGTGGTCGGCGGAGTTTGCGCGGTTCTTCAACCCCGACAGCGGAGTTGATGTTGACGCCATCTGGTTGGACATGAACGAGCCTGCCAACTTCCTTCCTTATGTGAGTTGGAGTGTTGATGCGTAGAGGACTGACAGTCAGATCGAGGCAAACATCTATCGCGTCTCAGAGGAGAAGGGGATGCCCCCCGTCCGCGCTCTCCCCCGCGTAATTCCTCGTAACATCGAGGGCTTCCCCAAGTTTGTCGCTGGCAAGAACATATCAGAGCCCTTCACTGCCGCCGCCACAGCCGGCACGAGGAGGAAGCTCGTCACCGGAAGCATGCACGGGGCTGCTGTTGAGAAGCGCCAGAACATAAACAGGACGTTCCCGGACACGATGGACGACTACCTCAGCCCCGAGCTCGACAGCAAGTGGCTGTACCCTCCTTAGTGAGTTGACGTGGGTAACTGTCCACTGACCCCTTCAGCCGCATCAACGACCGCCGCGCGCCGCCTTCCGCAGGCAACGGCGTTGACCAGGGCAAGAAGAACATTTCCGACTTTTCAGCACGCACCGATCTTGTGCAGGGGAACGGCGCACGCACGTACGACGAGCACAACTTGTACGGGTCTCGGCACGCGATTGTGACGCGGAATGCGCTGATTGCGCGCAAGCCCGCGAAGCGCCCCTTTACCGTCGCGCGATCAAGCTACAGCGGCACGCCGTCGGCACTGTGGCTCGGCGACAATCAGTCCACGTGGGAGCAGTACGTCCAGACAATCCGGCAGATGCTGCAGTTTGCCGCTATTTCGGGTGTCGGCGTCGTTGGCGCCGATGTGTGTGGGTTTGGCGGCAACACGACCGAGACGCTGTGCGCCCGCTGGGCGTGGCTCGGCGCCTTCAACACGTTTTACCGCAACCACAACGAGATTAGCAGCATCGGCCAGGAGTTTTACCGCTGGCCCATCACGGCGGCGGCGGCGCGGGCGGCGGGCCGCTGGCGGCTGCGCCTCCTCGACTACACGTACACTGCGATCCACGAGCACGCGGCACACGGCACCCCGACCCTCTGGCCGCTCAGCTGGGTGCACCCGGCGGAGGAGGCGACGGTGCACGTCGAGTCGCAGTTCTATTACGGTCCGAGCCTGCTCGTGTCCCCCGTCACCGACGAAAACTCGACGTCCGTGGCGTTCCACCTGCCCAACGACCTGTTCTACGACCTGTTCACGCTCGAGAAGACGCAGGGCGAGGGCAAGACCGTCACGCGCACGGATGTCGGCTTCGACGAGATACCCGTGTATATCCGCGCCGGCAGTATCCTCCCCCTGCGCACCGGCGAGAGCATGACGACGGCCGAGAACCGCAAACTGCCGTTCCAGCTCGTGGTCGCTCCGGACGCGGACCAGAACGCCGAGGGCCAGCTGTACCTCGACGACGGCGAGAGCCTCGACGTCGGCACCTGCTATTCTGAGATCCGCTTCAAGTTTGAGGGGGGTTGCAAACTCACGGTCAGCGGGCGGTTCGGGTACCGGGACCCCACGGCGACCAAGCTCGGCACCGTCGTACTGGCGGGCCAGACCTGCCTAAAGGAGGTCAGTGTGAATGGCCGCAGGTGGAAGGAGGTCGCGTACGACGCTGCGGCGCAGACCATCACGATCAGCAACCTCGACATCCACCTCGACTGCGACACGCTCATTGTTCTTTCCTGATTCACATCGCACCGACACACCCGAGATTCACACTCCCACAGCTCAGAAGACACATAAAGTAGCAAAGGTGGCAGGCCGCACCGAAGCTGGCAAATGCAAAGGCTGAAACGCGACGAGATGGTCTCGGCAACGATCTGCAGCCGTGAGCACTAACGGGCGATCTGACCAGTTTTCGTGTCGTGGGAAACACCCTGCTGAGATCACGATGGGGTCGGCACAAAAGTGTACCCAGCACCGACCGCAGTGGACACACCAAGCTTAGTTTCGGGGGCAGAGCAGATCGATCCCCCTGCTGTATCACCTCTCACTGCATCCGTCGCTGGGAAATGAGCGAAACCGGTACCTTGCCCGTTAGAGATATCTGGCTGCGACGATGGAGGCTGGCAGATATCCAGATGAGGTGGGATTGCCGGTTTCACAACTTTCACTTGCGGCATCGCTGCCTCTGTGGTCAAAGTGATTCCGTCTACCCACTTGAGCAACAGATGTTGTCTCTTCTCCCGAGCTTGATGGTGGACGTCCAGGCCGAGTGGTTGGAACCTTGTTCTTGAAAAATCTCCGATGATGGTTGTGGTGGGGTGGCTTGGCGTGCGGATCGCAGACAGATGGCAAGATAAGCCAGCCACTGACCAGCCATCTTGAATCAACGACACACACGTCGTACGTCTGTCCAGCCATTGACGCGTCATGTGTTGCGTCATGGCCACGGCACTAGCAGACCACAGTGTCGATCCTGACTGCTGCTTACTGGTCACTACTGCTCGAGGATCAAGTCTATGCACAACGATGCACCGTGGGCGACAGCAGGATATGATGGTGGATGCACATCTTCATCACTAGTCCATTCGGGTGATATATTCTGCTCATACTACTTACTATCTATATACACATACAACACTCAGCTGGGGGTAGGGGAGGGGGGAGACGAAGTGACAGAGGGGAGAAGGTAGCGCTGGGGTAGCGTTGTTGCGTGGTATCTATCATTCGCTGATGCAATGTCCGTTTTGTTAGTGTCCTGTGGGAGAGAGAGGGGTGTGGTGGGGTGCTCGGGTAGTGGGGTCCTTAGAGGAGGAAGGCCACGGCGACAGCGGCAGCGCCAAAGGTGCCGGCAATGCTCAGCTGGCGCATCGAGTCGGAACCACTGTTAGAAGCAGAAGAGGAGCCAGAGCCAGCGCCCGAAGAAGCAGCAGGCTCGGCGGCGGCGGCGTCGGTCGAGACATCGGGCTTGGAGCCGTCGGCGTTGCCGTCGATACCGGCACTAGGAGCGCTGCCGGCGGTCTTGGTAGGGGACGAGGCCGCGGGAGTGGGGTTGCTGGAAGCGGCCGCGGTGGAAGGGAGGGTGACCGGGGTGGGCGAGACCGAGGTGGTGGAGACGGAGACAACGGTTGTGCGGCTAGTGGCGCCAGTGGAGCCGTTACCCACAGCGAAGCCTCCGCCGATGAGCGTAGGGGCGGCCCTGACCATGTAGTTTGCAGTGTCGATACCGTTGGAGATTGTGGAGAATGTCTTGCAGTTGGAAGTCTTGGGGATGAAGGCGGGCGCGCTGGGAGTGACAGTGTTGCCAATGGTGTGGACCGCACCGCCCCAAGTACCGGTGAAGCGCTGGCGGAACGTAGAGTACGAGCCGTCGGGGCGGGGGTAGAGACCGGGAGGTGCAGCGACCTCACCCTCGCACTCGGTAAAGTCGGACTGACCGGCGTCGTTGGAGATGGCCATGACAAAGTGGCAGCCCATAATGTCGAGCTCGTGCTCACACATGAGCGCCGAGGGGACGTTGTTGTAGTTTGCTGTGCAGATACGGATGCAGAACTGGTCGTAGCTCACAAACGACATCCACTCCTCGTAGAAGGTGTCTTTACCATTGGCAAGGTTGGTGGTGACGTTGCCGCCGACGGGGTTACCAGCACCAGTGGGGCCGTGGGGGTCGAGCTCTCCTCCAGCGTCACCGGCGGGGATGTTGAGCTTGGTTCCATCCCAGATGCCAAAGAGCTGGATGTAGGCGTCGGTCTTGATGAGCTGGGCAGACTTGATGACGCCGTCGGGGATCAGGCTGGGGTGTTAGCAAAGTGTGTGGGTGGCGTTGTAGCATGGCATGGCTGGTTTGGCGGTGCATGCAGAGTGCGGCGCGCAAGCGTCGGACACGGACTTGGACCTGTGGCCAGACAATCCCTACAACTAATCCAAACTCACCGAGCGTTGTTGCGGGGCTTGGTGCACCAGGCGACCACGTCGTGCTCGCGGTTGCCAATGGTTGAGTCGGGTCCGCCATCGGGGGGTGCGTAGATGCAAAAGTCGTCGATGCCGTTTACCGTGATCAGACGGGCGTCCGAGGTCTGGTTGATCTGCGATCCGACGGCCATGAAGAAAGGCGCATCGGGGTTGGTGGGTCCGTTGGGACCGGTGGGGATGACACCAGCCTGGGCAGAGACCTGAGTTGCGAGGAGGGGAGCAAGGAGGAGAGACAGCATGGTGGGGAAGAGAAAGAAGAGGAGAGGTAAAGTGAGATGGGGAGAGCGGTGGTGGCCGAGGGGGGGATGTTTATGTACGGATTGTTTACAAGCAGCTCTGGCCGTTGGGCGCACGCCACAGCTTTGGCTGTCGGCCCATATGGTTGGGTCCTCTTCCCATTGTGCTCACTCAGCATGCACTCTGCTCTCGGTGTGTCTCTGCAGGCAATGTACCCGTGCATTGCATAGTGGCGAGGACCAGCGCGCCTTCCATCGGGGTTGGAGGGTGGGTGGGCACATCACAACGTCACATACGACATGCGTCAGGGGGGACGACTCGGCAGACGACGACTGGCCCTCGAGCGGAACGGGGCATTCCTACAACAGCAGGAATTGAACATGGAGGGGTATCACGAGAGGAAGGGGACCGAGACTCTGGTCTCCTTCCCACAGTAGCAGTATCTCCGTATGCAGAGAGTCTCCTGGTGAGTGCGTGCTGGAAACGCACAAGAGGCCGTCCTGGGCTTGTAAGAGGCACATACTCGCCCAGGAGCAGCAGCACAGCTTGCTCACAACATCTGCTAGAGAGAGAGGGCTTGGACCGCGTCGTCTGCTCTGCTCTCTAGGCACTTGACCAGAGGGTGACGCTGGTATATGCATGTTGCCCGCGGGCGACCCGCTGTGCCGGCCCTTGCTGCTGGCTGCAAAGGTTATCGGTGCCGAGCGATGGATGATCCTCGCGGCTGTGCAACTGGTCCTGGTTGGATCTCGTCCAGCAGAAAATTAAGCTCTGTCCACTGCAGGACATTGCCAGATGGCTTACACCGGAAAGGCACCACCACTCCCATTCCCTACACTCACGTGCTCTTTCTCCTCTCCCCACCTCTGCCCGCATGGTCTCTAATGCTGGAATCCCGGGTTCCTTGTCATATCGTCATGAGGGCCAGGACACTGGAGACGGACTGCCCGTTGCCGCGGCTGCCTCACCGTCGCGTCTTATTGTTTGCGATCGCTTCCGCCACGAGCAGAGCTGTCCGACCACCACCTGCCGACCAGCCATCCGACCGCTTCCCCTGTGGTCGTCTGGGCAAGGCAGATCGTTGCGCGCATTGCCGCTTGCTCCATCCTACTAGGCGGCTGGGGGCTGCTGCTATTCTCGTGCAGACGGCGTGTACCGACGAGACGCACGTCTGTCTTCCATCTCACACGCATGGTTCGGTGTGCACGACCGGGCGACAGTGCGACCGTCACATGCATGCATGCAGGCCTGGCACGCGGAGCATTCTGCGCGCCATGCACGCCATCTTCACACGGCGCCGCTCGGCGTGTATGAGATGCGCACGTCGGGATCCATTCACTCTCTCACCCACTGGCTCACTCGCGACTCTCGCCGTCACACTTGTTCCGCAACAATTATTCTCCGCACTCTGAATACGAGCGGGGGGCAGTGCATGCCTCCCGAGTGCGAGCTAGCGAGTTTCGTATGCGCACCTTGGCCCACACCTGCACCTTGGCGCCTGGCATCGCTGTCTGCATACGCGTCAGGAATGCATGCAGCGCCTCTGTTGCAGCAAAGTTCATCCTGCCTGCTGCCCGCTGACTGTTAGGGTGGTTCTTCTTGGGTCAGGGGTTTGGCCAATCGACCAGCCATCATAACGTTGCACCGAGCGGCGCCGAGCTCGGGCCAAGCGTTCCAAGACCACGGGACAAGCATTCCAAGACCGAAAGAACGACGCATGCACAAACTTCCCAGCAGGCCAGCAGAGCAAGCAGTGGGCGGAGACCGACCTTCCCAAGCCTTGGCACAGCCCCGAGGGTGTGGCGTACACGGCTTTGTGGCTTTATGGCTTCAAGGCTTCATGCTCCATGGCTGAGGGTGGTGGCTGATGGTGGCCCTGGGCCGCTTTCGCGCTTCGGGCGGTGCCTCCCACAGGGTGTCCTCCGTCCACCTTCTGTTACTGCTGCTTCTTCCGTCATGCAGTCACTTGACTGACTCGCTGCGACCGTGACAGCCTTGGCGACCGCCGACATCGATCAGAATGAGGTTGGCGGCTTGAGCTCGGTGCGCTGGCCCGCTTGTACCTCCTCTACACATGCGCGCGCGGCGAGGCAGCAAGCGGACCAGACCGAGCATGGCCGAGCACCAAGCGCTTGGCGGCGCGCAGCACAACACCAATGTCTTCCCAACTCCAAGAAGCCGTTCCGCCGTTTCTCTGCGCGATTCCGCGCTCGGTACCCCCACTGAAGACAGCAGGCTCGACCAGTGTGGGCGTATTCAGAGTCGACGAGCTGATTTGCCATCGAATCAGACCACGCCCCCATGTTTACAATCCCCGCAGGGAGTATCCGCAAGCAGGCCCGTGCCCCAAGAAGTGGCATTACTCCGCCGGGGGGAGGGGTCACCTGGGTCGCAGACAGAAGCCAGGAGTGCGTTCGTGCCGTTCGGCAGGAACCAGCTGAGAACTGAACTGAACTGAGCTTGCTGATCACAAATCAGCGTGCGTTGGTACGTTACTGCCAGCTCAGCACTCTCCGCTTCTCTGGGCTCAACTTCTTCCACTGTCTATAATCAGTAGCCGCCGCCGGCGCTTCCACTCGACCTCACAGCTGGATGACAGCCTCACACGTTGATACTTACCCGACCCCTGGTCACTCTGACCATGCTCTGATCAGAAGGGGTTAGTCGGGCCGAGGGGACAATGGAAGGAAGGGTTGTGGGTCAGTACCTGCTTGACTGTTGGTCGTCCTTTCCACTGTGCCACTCTGCCTCTCTTCCTAGCTCTCCCACTATATACCTGGCGAAGGTTGGGTGTTGAGTGTATTTGCTGCGTGCACATGTGTGTACTCTTATCTCAATCCATGGTGGTTGACATCAAGTCGAGTCACCTCCAGCTTGCAGGTCATCTGCTGCTGMCTGGCASTCCAGKCAKCMSCAGWYRACCATRCGCAATGAGCCCAAACGGCACCCTCCCCAACCATGCATATATACATATCTATCCCAGCTCTGTCTTTCTTCTTGCCGCACACTGCTCCTCTCGCTCCCGCCTTCGCAACCACTGCATCACCCATCATGCTGGACCACCTGTCCGTCTTCGTCAGCGACTACCCCAAGTCCAAGGAGTTCTACACCGAGGCTCTCGAGCCCATTGGCGGCAAGATGGTCATGGAGTCTGGCCCCGACGCCAGGCATTCCGGCCCCTTCTCGGGCTGGGGCCGGGGAGATGACCCCACCTTTTGGTTTAGCAGCTGCCCCGAGGGCACCAAGCCCAGCCCCGTTCACTTTGCATTCGCGTGCTCGTCTCGTGACCAGGTCGACGCGTTCTACGAGGCCGCCATCGCGGCCGGCGCGACCGACAACGGCAAGCCCGGCCTCCGCCCCGAATACCACCCCAACTACTATGCCGCGTTCGTCAAGGACCTCGACGGCCACAAGCTCGAGGCCGTCTGCCACGATCCCCCCAAGTGAGCCGTCTGGAGGCACGCGGCCTGTCTGATTTTGAACGCCAGGTGATCCCCTCTCTACCACCGGCTGGAGGGGTACGGGCTCCTGCTGCCGGTCACGTGAAAAGTAAGATTAAATCGAAGTGCAGTGTCCTACGCAGGCTTAGTTGACAGCCACAGGGAACGCACTTTGCGACGGAAAGCAAGAAGATACTATGGTAGGAGTGCAGAATGATCGGTTGTAGCTGGTTCTCCGCATGTTGCGCAGGAAGAGGATGACTTGGAGTGACTAACTGGGTGCATGTTCGAACGAGATGTGACGTCATTGCATACGACAACAACAAATGCACATTCGCTCGACGACAGTGCTCACTTTCTGCTGTGGACGATCCCCAGCAGTCTCTTCCGCCCATTCACTCACTCACATAATTTCACCACGATCACCGCCATGGAAAAGGAATCCGTATCCCCAGTACCAGTGCCAGTCGTGGCAGCTGGCACGGCCACCCCTCCCACCGACGAGGACGCCCCCATCAAGACTCCGCCTCCCGAAGCCGACCCCTCCGCCACTGCTGCCACTACCCCGGAGCGCAAAGCGAGTCTGCTTGAATCTGCTGGCTCAACACTGTCCTCCGGTCTGCAGAAGTCACTCGCGGCGTTTGCGGAGTATGTGTTCGACGTGGCCGAGTATGCGGTGGCCGCGACCCTCATTGCGACGCAGGGCACGCAGGAGGAGAGGGCTGCTGTATGGTCCGAGTGGACGGGGCGCTCCAAGGCAAAGGACGTGCTGGATGAGCAAATATGGCTCGTCTCTCGCTGGGCAGTCGTCAAGCCCCGAACGCTTTCTGAAGGTGAGCAACCGCCCCGCCTATGCGCTGACCCCCCGCAGGATGTGACATTGTCCTCCACATCCAGGCGTGCTGTGTCGACATGCGAGCTCTGCATCGGGCGACAACCACGCAGCGTGCACTGGTCGCCATTGCCCGACGTGAGTGTACCTCCTTGTATGGCCAATCTGTGTACCGAGTTAATCATTCCAGGCTTTGCCGATCTCCCTGGTGAAACGGGGGGGACTGCGCCAGTGCTGTCTCGCACGTCATCCGATGACCCTTTCGACACCCCCCTCACACCCGCCGAGTACGAGGGCAGTGTGCCACTCAGCGAGCATCCCCACCTTGAACCGCTCATGCGAAAGCGCGAGTCCAGCCTCGACAGCGGCCACATGCAAAATGCCGACCGTGTACTGCACCAGGCAGGGCATCCCGAACGGCGGTCAAACGCTCCAACGGGGGCGACGCAGGCCCAAGCTGCCGCTGCTTTCTCCGGACTGTCTGCTAAGATTGCCACTTCTGACGATGCCTTCCGGCTCCGGTCGACCCTACGGCTCGCACACCACCTGCTCGACAAGCGGTTGCGGCCGTTCTGGGCAAACCTGCTCGTGCACCGCAAGATCCGCATCGTAGTCTACCCTGTGCAGCTCAAGATCCACCGACATCGCCACTTTATCACGACCGTCCCGCCCATGGGCGACGAGCTGTGGGCGACCACCCCGCTGGCAGAGACGGAGATGATCACAGACGAAAACGGCCTGCTCTCCCAGGACATTAGGATTCCCTGGGAGGATATCCTGAAGCACGCCGAGGACATGGCGCACGCGCTCATGGAGGAGGGCGGATACCGCGACTTTGGCGTGGTCGTGCGGGCGCAGCTGCTGAAGAATGAGCCGCTAAAGGCTGCGACTACGGCAACTGCAGCGGCAGCAGGCGCCAAGGAAGCCACCGGTGGGGAGACTTCGTCCGGTGTAGAGACTGAACGTGCCATCATCATTCGCCTTTCGCGGGGCGATGGCGTCCGAATCATCTCGGACATGGACGACACGGTCAAGCACAGCGACATCCTCGGAGGAGCACGCGAGGTCTTCCGGTAGGTGGGAAAGGTGAATAAGCCTGACCTCAGCAATGTTTTCTGTCGCAGGAACGAAGACCTGTGTGTCCCCGGGATGGACAGCTTGTACACGCGTCTCGTCAACGAAGGCTCAAGCGGGCTGCACTTTGTTGTGAGTGCTAAACCGACGTGGCAAAGCTCTAGGGGTGCTTACACCACAGTCCAACTCTCCATTCGAACTGCTCCCCTCCATCTCGCACTTTCTCAGCGTGCACCGCTTCCCCTTCGCCTCTCTGACGGTATGTATTGCACTTCTGTGTCTCTCTTACATTGTAGCTCAAGTTCTACGGGCCGCGCAGCATATTCGGTACTCTCTTCCAGGGCGCGGGGCAGCGCAAGCGCGCAGGCCTCGAAGAAGTCTTCAACACGTTCCCCAGCGCGCGCTTCCTACTGTTCGGCGACAGCGGCGAGCAGGACCTGGAAATCTACACTGTCATGGCGGTGGAGCGCCCGCACCAGGTCGCAGGCATCTTTATCCGCGACGTGACCACCGGCCGTGCCAGCGGCCGTGCCGCTCCTGCTGGCTCGGCGGCCAGTGTCCGGCGGTCGAGCGAAAGCATGCCTGGCGAATATCCCTGTGAGAGAGTCACGCCGGAAGACAGCGAGGACGACAACGAGGAGACTGTTGCCGTGACTACCGAAGTGGAAGACGCCAGTGTGTACGAGAAGCCGTCAATGTTCGCGTCGCCCAAGGCGACCACACCTGAGCTCTCGAGCTCTGGCGCCACGAGCTCGGCGCTCCTGCCTGTCGCCGAGCCCGCTGATGAGGAACACAAGACGGTGACAGACCTGCAGGCGCTCGCCATCCAGCAGGGGAACCTTGCCTCTCTGGCGGACAAGTGGAAGCAGCGCCTCGACAGTGCGCGCGCCGCCGTCCCGCAGGGCATCGTGCTTGCCATCTTCACAGCCCCCGACGACATTGAGGACGTCGCGCTGCGCCTCCTCCGCGGAGAGACCGTGGAGGCGGATGACCTGCACCACGTGCATACTGGCAAAGGCGACCAACTGCAACAGATTCACGTCAACGCGACGATAGAGCAGCACGACAAACTGTCGGCCGGGAACAAGGGCGAGACACTGCACGAGGCGGCCAACTAGGCCATTATTCTTCCTGATGTAGGCCTGTAGACTGTGTCACGTATAGCTAGCAAGGCGAGCGTCAGACTCCAGACTCCACAAGCGAGACCTGTTGCCTGATGTTTCGTTAGTATGAACATCAAGTTCTAGTTGCGTGTGTATATATGAGTTGGGTGAGCTGACGAATTTGTGGCACCTTCCCCTTGCTGTCGCTTCTGATGCTGAATGATCTTCTAAGGTGGCATCCGCTTATCTCATGTACAGACCCCCTCCCTAACGCTATGTTTGCAGTGAGTCGCGTGCCCGGAGTATGCTACTGTCGTCTCGCGGGCTGCTCTGCCTAGAATTTTGTGGCTCCGCCTCTTTAAAGACGGGCACGGCCCTGGAGGTCGGTGAAGCCGGTCTCGATAGCCCTCTTGCCGCCGGCGACCATCTCGTCGACAATGACCTTGGCGGGGAGGACCTCGTTGATAACGGCGCTGTTCTCGCCCATGAGCCACTTCATGCCCTCGGTCGAGCGCTGGGGCTTGGCGTCCAGCTCGTGGTCGTGGGGGATGATACCCTGGTCACAGAGCTCCTTGATCTCGTTCTGGCGGTTGTTCTCCCACTCGTCAACGTAGGGGGTGCGGCGGACACGCATGGGGCGGCCCGAGTAGATGAGGGTGCGGGAAGTGTCGCCAAAGCCGGCCGAGACGACGAGCTCCTTCTGCTTCGGGGGAGCGCCGGCCTCGACGGAGGCGACGAAGCGGGTGCCGACCCAGACGGCCTCGGCGCCCCACATGAGCGACGCGGCAAGTCCGCGGCCGTCGTAGATGCCGCCGGCGGCGATGACGGGGACCTGGCGACCGGTGAGGGGCGAGAGCGTGCCCTTGGCGGCATCGACACAGGCGGGGATAAGGATAGAGGTGGGGACGGCACCGGTGTGGCCACCACCCTCACCACCCTGCGCAATGATAATGTCGACACCGACGGCGAGGGCCTTGGCGACGTGCTTGGGGTGACCGACCATCTGATCGAGAGTCAGATCCTGACACTGCCACTAATAACCATGTATAACTTACGTTGGCGACAACGATACCGGGCTGGTGGAGGCGGTCGACGGCCGACTTGGGGGGAACACCGACAGCCGAGACGAAGAGCTTGGTGCCCTCCTCGATAATAACGGTCAGGAGGTCGTCAAGGCCACCCTTGGTGTAGTCCTTGTTGGTCTTGCGGGCCGAGCCGCCGACCTGGGGAAGAAGGAGGTCGACACCAAAGGGGGCAGACTTGTCGTTAAGGCCAGCCTTGAGGTCCTGGATCTGGCGGCGGAGGTACTTGGGAGTCTGGACGTGTTAGCGGTCGAATTGAAAGGGCAAGCCACAACTGTTCGCTCCCATCTCCTTCAGCTTCTCGTCTCCGTGTCGTGTCGAGCGTTTCTTCGCGCCACTCACCGCACGAACACCGCCGATAACTCCAAGGCCGCCCGCATTGGTAACAGCGGCTGCAAGTTTAGGACCTGCGGCAACGTTCATGCCAGCAAGGAGGATGGGATGCTTGATGCCGACTGGATTGTTAGCGGAAGACTGGTGTTGGCGGAGGATTCGGGGTGGAGGAAGATTGGGGGTGGAGGTGGCAGCGATTTTCGGGGGCGGTGGATATCCCGGTGGAGGTGCCACTCACAGAGCTCGGTGATCTCAGTCTTGATGACGGACATGATGGCGTGTGTTGGTGGACGAGGGAGGGTGAGAGGGATTGGATGGTGAGGAAAAGACGTCCACATGCCGCTAGCGAGGCCTTATAAGACAACGTCAGGCTACCAGCTGTGTGTGACGGCATATGGATGTAGCCGAATACCGACACGGTGCTTGCCCGGGTGGCGGGTGGCCCGGCTGGCCTGCTGCGATGGGGCGGACATGTCCGAACGTCTGCTCGGCCGCGCACTGATCTTCGTTGCCCACACGCATATGGTGTACCCTGCAATAGGATGCCGGTCAATATTCACCCCACATGTCCCCCGCCCCCATGCAATACCCTGTGGTCTCTTGGCCCCGCCACCTGATTGTTGTCAAACCAGCGGCTGCCCCGCCCACCAGCTGCCAGTGCTACGCTTGCAACAACGCTGGTCGACCTCCGGCTATCCGGCAATCAATCTTCCACCAAGCTCTCATCTCTTATTGTTTCCTGGCGGCGTCGTGCATTGTTCGGTCGTCGCCATCAACACAACCCACCCCGGTGGGGCTCTTAACAACGGTCCTGGCCGCAAGAGTGTCGGAGATGCAACAATGACAACGGGGTATGCTATGCAACGACGGCAGCTGCCTTACCAGCAGCCTGGAGCAGAGAGCAAGAACGGGCCCGGACTTCGGCTTCATCCGGAGTCACGTGATTTACTTCACAGCAGTGGCCAAGTCACATTGTTCTTGGTGTTTAGCCATGCATGGTCATATGGGGGTGCTCGGCACATGCAGACAGGTTCCCG
>PQXP01000209.1:0-45300 GCA_002973495.1 Apiotrichum akiyoshidainum
CCCACCCACCCATTCCTCGTCCCCTCACCGCCCCTTCTCCCTCCCTGTCGACCGCCGCCGCGCCGTCCAGTTCCTTCCTTTTTCCCTTCGCCGCGACGCGCCGCTCCTCGCGTGGCATCTCCTCGCACCCCCGCGAGCCAGCAGCCACCGGCCGCGAGCAGGCAACGCGCACGTCGCCGCCCTCCAAAGGATGCACCTGAGCAGCAGCGCAAAGACCAGTCTCGACTCTTCAAACGGAGGTGAGTAGCAGCTGCTGCTGCAGCAGTAGTAGTACAAGTAGTAGTAGCACGGAGACGGGAGCAGCTACCGCGGGGCTAGGCGGGTCGCTCAACGCGTTCCCTATGCAGGGAGCAACAGGCGCGCGCGACCGCGCTCGCTGCGCCGGGGGTGCCAGTACATGCTGCATGCTGCATGCGGCATGCTGCACGCTGCACATGAGCACGGCATGCATGTATGCATCCCCGACATGCAGTGGTGACGACGGCGACTGCTACTGTTGGCTCTAGGTTGGTCGTAAAGGCGGATGCTGGCTGTGCTGGCTGTGCTGGCTGGCGCCTCCTCGCGCGGGTGTACGCTTTCGTCTTGCTGGTGATCGGTTCACGCATCCACATCACCATTGCACTCCTCTCGTCCATCCTCCCACCCACCCACCCTCGTACTCTTCTTCACTCCCTCTCTCTCGCCCATCTTCTCCATCCCTACCCAATCCCTCCCTACCATCAACCGTCCCCTGACCACCACCCTCAGGCCGCACTCGCCCGTCCCTCCCTGGCTCGGCCACCTTCCGCCGCCTCCCGACTCTGACACGATCCCCTTTTCGTCGGAGCGACAAGAGCTCGTCGGCCACCACACCAGAGCCTCCAGAGCCTCCAACGACACCACCCGCTCCACCCTCGTCGTTTCCCAGTCTCGCGCGCGTGGTCGTCGACGACTCGTCCCTCTCCTCGGCTCTCTTTGGCACCCCCATTTCCGTCACAGAAGACCCCTCCGTCACCTCCATCCTCAACAGCAGCCTCCTTCGCTCCGTCCTCGGAAGCGCCAGCGCGTCCTCGACTCCAGACGTCTCGACGCCGCCTCCCCCTCCATCCGCCGTTATCCCCCCAATCTCCCCCATTGCATCAACCTTCTTTCCATCTGCCGCATCCCCCCTCCAACCGGGCTTTAAGCTTGCCAGAGACCGTGAGGCCGTTGGCGAGTCGATGCCGCCCGCCGCCCCATCCACGTTGCCGTCTACCACCAGTACCACACCCATCCTCCCGCCATCCGTCGACGTTGACACGATAAAGTTCCCCTCGCACCTCCAGTCCCGCGTCCCAGACACCATCACCTCCCCCACTGGATCCGCATCGACTCAAGCCTCGCCAAGCTCTGCGTCCACCAACCCTTCGCCGACATCTGCGCCCGTCGTTCCCGCCCGTCGCGCCCATCGCCATCGCGACTACACCCTCGGAGGCGCTGCAACCGCTACGTTCTCGGCCATGAACCTCGCCACCGCACCACTCCCCCAGTCCCAGACCACCCCGATGCAATCCACCCCGTCCTTTGGCGCAAACGGTGTCACCCCAAACACTGGCACGACCCCAACGTCTGTCGCGACCCCCGTTATCGGCGGCCCGCCATCCGACTCGCCCCAGCCGCCCGCTGCCCCCGCAGTACCATCCGCAGGAACTACCCCTGCGCCCCCGCCCCCCACGGCGGGGGGTGGCAGCAGCGGTGCTCGCAGACCCAGTGCGTCCGGTGGCCGTAAGCCTAGTGTTTCGGCTAACCGAAAAGAAGACGGCGAACGCGGTGATGCGAGCGCTGCGGAAGAGCCCAGTAAACGGTCCCGAGAAGGACGCGAGCGTGGCGAAGGTCGCGCACGCCGTCCCCCGAAAGCGCGCGAGCGCACTGACGCGACCGGTACCACTGAAGCAGATGCCGACGCGCTGCTGGCTCCCATCCTCCCGTCGGCAAAGGTCGCTCGCGCCCCTGCCAGCGCCATGTACTACTCTCCCGTCGCCGCGCACGGTCGGCCACCTGGACAGGCATTACGTGCGCACACTGGCACCCTCGTAGGCGACCGGATATGGTTTATTGGCGGTGTCGATGCGCGGTCGTGCTGGCGCGGCGTCGCGCACTTTGACACAGAGTCGTTGCAATGGACTACGATCGAGCCCTACGGTGAGGCCCTCCCGCCCATCCGCGCACATACCACAACACTAGTCGGCGACCAGCTCTACCTCTTTGGAGGTGGCGACGGTCCGACGTACTCGAACGATGTCTGGGTGTTTGACACCATCACCCACCGCTGGAGCCGTCCGCCGATTGCCTCGCCGCGTGGCCAGCTTCCCCCGCCGCGTCGTGCCCACACAACTGTGCTGTACCGCAACTATCTCGTCGTGTTTGGTGGCGGAAACGGACAGGCCGCTCTGAACGACGTCTGGGCACTGGACGTCAGCGACTCTAACCGTTTGACATGGCAGGAGTGGCGCACCCGCGGCGACGTCCCACACAAAAAGGGCTACCACACTGCCAACCTCGTCGGCGACAAGATGATTGTGTACGGCGGCAGCGACGGACACGCGAGCTTTGCCGACGTCCATGTCCTGGATCTGAGTGAGTAGCGCACGGGGCGTCTTTCCATTTCCGGAATCCGCACCCCCCCCTTTCCCCGCCGCTTCGTGTTGGCACTGACCGCCAGAAACCCTCACGTGGACGCTCGTCAACACCGAGGTCAAGCACAACCGGTTATCGCACACTGCGACGCAGGTCGGCTCCTACCTGTTTATTCTTGGTGGACACAATGGCCAGACATACGCACAGGACGTGTTGCTGTTCAACTTGACGACCCTCGCATGGGAGTCCAAGGTCCCGCGTGGTATCGCGCCTCCAGGCCGCGGCTACCATGTCGCAGTGCTGCACGACGCCCGCATCTTTATTTCCGGCGGCTACAACGGCGTGTCGGTGTTTGAGGACCTCTGGAGCCTCGACCTCGGCGCCGGCGCGTACCTCCCGCAGGTGGTGAATAGCTGGGTCACGGGAGATTGCTGACAACAGACGTCGTTTGTGGTTGACGAGACCGCCGACCACCTCCGGCCGCCGCCGAGCGTTCCCGCCAAGAACGGATCTGCAAACAGGATCTAATAGTGCTTCCAACCTCGCAGCGGAGGGGCGGCGGTCCGTCCGCCTGCACGCGCCTCGAGAAGCCGCAACGCCCCTGGCTGGCTGCGGACGTTGAGGCCACGCGCAGACAGCCCCCCATCTTGAACGGCCCCATCTTGAACGGCCCCATCTTGAACGGCCCCATCTTGAACGGCCCATCTTGAACTTTTTTCCCTCTTCTTATTTTTTTCTTTCTCTCATTGATGCTCTTACGCCGAGACGACATGTCACACGACGCGCACCCCGTACCCCGGGACGAGTTTTCGCAGCTGTATACGCACCGCGGCGTCCTTATAGTACATTGCCACGCTCTAACTGTCTCCCTTTTTACCCCTTTCCATTCACTCTTCTTCCCCGACTGTCGTGCCCTGTCCTGTCTGGCGCCGCCGCGGCCGCCCTCCAAGTCCCAGTCGACGTTACAAGAAAGCCAGTACTACCCAATGCCCGCTATCTATATCCCCGGTCCCGTCGCTCGTGGTCCGGCCGCCGCCAGCAGAGTCTCCCAGCTGCCAGCTGCCAGGATGCCCCGTGTATGTGTGCGTGCGTGCAGCCTCGCACACCCGAACGCCAGGCATAACCTACCCTAGGCGCGTCGTCGGTGTCGGCGTCGCTGGACGGCTGTTGACTGCGTTTGTTTCCATCTCTCTCTATCAAAGCAAGCTCTCTCTCTCTCTCTCTATCGTTCTCTCTCTCTCTCTATCGTTCTATTTCTGCTGTTTTCCTCGTCATTATAGTATGCATGCTGTTCCGTACGCCAGCGCGCGCATCAGGGAGGCCACAGTGACGCGGTGACGCGGTGACGCGGTGACGGCGGCGACGGTGCCTTGACGCCGCGTGCTGCGTGCAGCGTGCTGTGTGCGAATGGCAGCTTATGGCAGCTTCTGGCAGCAGCTGCCGGTGAAACAATGCACATGCACATGTGCGTCGTCGTGCAGCGTATACGTCTGCGAATGAATGGCATCTGCCCTGTCCGCCCTACCTGTCCAGCTGTCCACTGTCCAGCTGTCCACTGTCCAGCTGTCCACCTGTCCCGTCGTTCGGGCCGTATCAGCAGCTGTATCCGCCAATGTCCCGTGCGCGGTCGCGCAGCGCAGCGCAGGCAGCGCAGGCAGCGCAGGCAGCGCAGGCAGCGCAGGCAGCGCAGGCAGCGTACGGACGCGGCAGCAGGCACGCCCGTGGACGGCGTGAGGGCGCGGGCGCCTGCAGTCGTGCGCGCACTGCCACGCGCACTGCAGCCCCGCGCGCCCGGCTCATACCGTCGTAACGTCGCAGTCTCAGCGTCGTCTGCTGGCTGCCTTGCATGCCGGGCCGTCCGCACCCGGTCCGCTGTCCTCGTGGCGCGCTGCGCGCTGCGCCTGCGCGCCGCACTGGCGCTTCGGGATTCCATACACGCGTGATGCGTTGTCCGATGGGGACGCGCGGCGCGGCGCTGTGTGCGTGCGCTGGCTGCTGGGAAATGCTGGGAAATGCCGGGGATGCGTAGATGCGGGGTCGGGGTCGGGGTCGGGGGATCGGGCGCGGGCGCGGGCGGAGATGTGGAGGGCGGGGAGGGCGCTGCGAGACTGCGACTGCGACTGAGACGGACACTGAGACTGAGAGCAGGCCCGAGGGGAGTAGAGCAGCGTGGAGTGTGGAGTGGAATGTAGGCTCACGGCTAGTGGACTGGACTGGATACGAGAGCCGGCTGGAGCCCACGCGACATGGAGCGGAGACCGGAGACCGGAGACCGGAGACCGAGACCGGCGAGCACCACCAGGGGAGCGCCAGGAATAGGAATAGGAATAGGAGACGGGAAAAAGGCCGGGGAGGACGCAGCTGGGGGCACGCACGGCACAATGGACGGAGCGAGGGGATAGCTGGACCCCCACGGACCGATGGACCCATGGGCCCACGGGCCGGAATGGAGTGCATGCGCATGGGTGGAACAGGTGTACAAGTAGCCGCAGACATCGGAACTCGGAGCTACGAGGGACGACGAAATGCGCAAAGCGGCTGGAGCAGCGGCCAGAGTGCTGCGCTCTGCAGGTCCGGCTAGGCGACAGCGGTAGCGGCAGCAGGCGGCAATGCGGCAACGGGAATAGTTCGCAAAGGGGGGGGCTTGCGTTGCGTCTGTTGCTTTGCTTGCCGCCAGTGCATTGCTGCTGCTTGCGCTCATACTCGGGTGGACGACGATCGTGCACGAGCAGCGCAGCAGGTCTGGGGTCGGTTGCCAACCACGTATGCTAGATGCAGCTCGCTCTCGCTTCGCCTGAAGTGTGGCTATTGTTCACGTGCAGGGTGGGTGGGTGGGGGAATACTGAGGTCGGAAGGTCGGAGCGACCTCGGTTGGGTGGGTGGGTGGGTCAGGCCAGACCCAGGCCACAGGGAGGGGGGGGATATGGCCATGGCCGTGGCTGACAGAGGGCCGACGGTGCCGGTGCCGAGGCCGGACCGGGGGGTTGAGGGCCGACAGAGACAAAAATGCGGGCTGAAACAAGTAAAAAGCTGTATAGCGCTGGAAAGCAGTGGCAGCAGCAGCAGCATGTATGCATGCATGTATAGCGAGGTTCAGCGAGGTGGAAAGGACAGAGAGAGAGAGACAGAGAGAGAGACAGAGAGAGAGAGAGAGGGAGGGAAAAACAAAGTCCAACAATGTCATCATAACCACCTGCATTCCATCATCACCATCATCATCATCATCACCATCATCACCATCGCTGATATCCCCCGCTCTGCTCACCGCACCGGCACTACCATCGCCGCACCTCGTCCCCCTCCCTGCCCCCACCCGACAAGCCTCGCTCGCCTCGCCTCGCTCCCTGCCAAGGATCGAGCCCCGCGCACATTCCATCCAGCCGGCGCGAAAGCAAAAACAAGACAGACGCAGCAAATACTCCAGATTCGGCGCTCTGGGCGGGCGGCGGGTGCTCCTTGCTCCTCTCCTCGTCCTCGTCCTCGTCCTCGTCCTCGTGCGAGCGAGCCAACCTTTCCGTATTGCCAACCTTTCCGTATTTGCTTTCTCACCATCACTCTTCCACCCCTCCACGCCACCACAAACAGCGAGCACAACAACACTCGGCAGCCCCCCTCTGCTTAACAGCAATAGCGTGCAGCAGCAGCAGCAGCACCACCACCACCGCAACCGACATCCCACCCCTCTCGTCTCCAATACTACCACAATCTCAAGGTTCAACTCGTTTACAGCCCGTGTGCTCATCCCCGAGCAACACCACCACCACCACCACCACCACCACAACTCCCATGGATAACAGCAGTTCTCTCGCCAGCGGAAACACTGCGACCTCGACCGCCGCTGCAATGTTCTCCGCCTCAGCCTCGCCCTCACCCGGCTCGTCGTCAACACCTCCATCGACATCCTACACTGGCGTCCGCAAGCGGCTGGACAGCGACCAGGGCCCACCCGCTGGTCCAAAGCGGCGAGTTACTCCACCCGGAAACAGTCACACCACCACCACCACCTCGTCGTCGTCAGTGTCCCCTTCCCACACCACCTCGTCGACCGCGGCGGCCACTCCACTCTGCCCCCACCGTCGTGCAGCGAGCAACTCGCTCCCACCCAGCACTCACGATCACCGCGCAGCACATTTCTTCCACTCGCACCCTCACTCCCAGTTGCATTCACACTTGCGCCATCACCACCCCTACCACCACCATCACAACCACGACCACGACGACCACCACCACCACCACCACGCCATCTCCGACAATGCACAACACGAGCGTGACCGTGACCACCACACGCCGCGTGATTTCGGAGGGCCGTCGGGTGGAGCTGCAGCACGGGAACGTTCAACCTTCAACGCCACCACCAACGCTAGTGACGCCATGATCACACCAGTCACACCCTTTCAACCACCAAACTCTTCTTCCACCGAATCCGGCGCACCCCTGCCCGTATCAACCGGCTACCACCCGTACCGTCTCTCCTCCCTCATCCACCACCCAGAGACTGGTAGCATGTCCGAACTGGGCGATTTCTCAGCCCAGCGTCGCCCCTACGCACAGCGCCAAACTACCCGCCTCGCCGACAATGTTATCGAAGACTGGGGCTTGCTGACTGAGCTCGGACCAATGCGTCATTCCGAACTCACGTCCGTCACTCCACCCCCTCCTATGGCTCCTACTCGGCCAGCAGCGGCCACCAGTGCATCCCACCACTCGCTGTCCTTCAATGCATCCAGCACTGCGGTCACCGACCTTTCAGCACGCCCCGTCGCGTCCAACCATACACCGCCGGCGATTTTCGCACCGGCGGCGACGGCGTCGTCCGATTCGAGTGACGTCACCGACGTCACCATGAGAACTGCCTCCCCCGTCCAAAACCAGCAACCCCCAGCGCCGCCCATCCCGGCAGCAGCGACGACGGCCAACCAGCCTCACACCGTGTCCACCGTCACACCAGCATTTGGGCTAGCCACACCCCCGGTTGCAAACGACGACTGGGAGCGTGCGTTCACGCGCGCAAGAACGGCCACGACCACGACCACCACAGCAGCTGCAGCAGCAGCCGCTGCCGCCCACGCGCGCGGATTCCCTGACTACTTTGGCATCAGTGCAGTGCCATCAACCTCGACTTTTGGGTCTCGACTCGCAACCGTGGCGAGCACAAACGCCAATGCAACCGCCGCCCCATTCTCCACCGCGTCGTTCCGCGCCCCCGCCCAGCCCCAGCAGCCATTGGCGTTCCCGACCGTGTCTAACACAGGGGCCGGTGCGTCTGGTGCCTCAAACACGAGGCAGGAGCCACACTCTGCAGACTCGAGTAGCCGCGCACGTATTCTGCAGTGGCGTCGGCACGCTACCTCTGCATCTACGCTGGTTGCATCCCCACCCTCGCCACCCGAGGCACACACAGAGTCGCCGCCAAGTGCAATCTTCTCCAACGCTTCCCACCCGTGGCCGCCCGTTCCGTGGAGCGACAGCACGACCCCTGGAGGCGTGCATACTCGACGCCCGCTTGTCCGTGCCGAGGATCAGGGTGGCGACCAGGACATGGAACTCTCCGCGGTGCGCGACCACCGTGAGCGCCTCACAAACGGTCTCCGTCCTCTCATCCTGACTGCGCCTTCCCGTCGAGTGTTTGGCAATTCAACCCAAAACGCCACGACCACCTCTGCCAGCGATGTATCCGCGGCGCTGTCCAACGCTAGGACCCGCGCATCGCAGGAGCAACTCGCGCAACTTCAACGCAACCTCGTTGCTCAGCGCAGGGCCAGACAAGAATCTCGCTCCGCCGATATGATGCCCGCTACCAGCAATGTCCTGTCAACGACGACAGTCCTCGATCCGCAGGCCACGACCAGCTCGGGTCTCGACTCGTTCCGTATCGTCACGAACCACATGCGCCAGGTGGACGAGGCTCGCCAGGAACTGGGCTCCATTGCGGCGAACGCCCCGGCTTCCACCCCCACTTCTGGTCTCCGGCCCCGTCTCATGCCCTCGGAGCGCAGCGCTGCTTCCCCTCTGACAGTGCGCCCCTGGCCAACGATAGGACCGGTGGGAACGCGCCCGGAGAACACGCGGATGGAGCGCATGGCCCAGATGGCCCAGACCGCGGCGGCCCTGTCCCATGAGATCACCCAGCTTGACACACAGCTTCGCGCGGTCGTGGACACACGCGCCCCAGAGGAACGCGCCGAGGCACTGGCCGCCTTTGACGCAGAGGCAGACGCCGCCCTTCGGCGCATCACCGAGGACGTCCGCCGGGTTCGCGAGATTCAGAACCGCATCGCTGCCGTCCGGTCCACGCCCACCTCTACCTCGACGGCATCGGCCCGCACAGTGGCTGCTGCGGCTCTCTCATCTACGGCAGCGGCCACTGAGCCGCGTCCCCCGCAGCGTCGCCGTCTCGCCTCGAACCTTTCATTCGCTGCCGATACCGCCGATGTACCGCCCACTCTTCGCTCTGGCCGGCTCCCTGCACTCCCGAGCGCCGCAGCGACCCCTCCTGTCGCGGAAAGCAGCGCCAGATCGACCATCCCCCCCTCATCTAGCCCCCCGGGTCTGCTCCGCTCCAACACGCCCCGTCTCCCCGGCCGCACAGCCCAGCAGACGCTGCAGACGTTGTTCAACATGTCGCAGGGTACCTCGGGTGGCTTCCACGTGCCTCCATTCAGCGCGTTCCACGGCTTTGACTCTAACGCAGTCCTCGCAGCCAGCGGCCCGTTTCCCACATACGGCCTGGCATCGCCTGTAGACGCGACCGCTCCACCTGCGTCGCTTGGACTCCCCGTCCCAGGCCGCGCCGCGCGCGCGCTCGGCGGCACCCATGTCCCTGCTTCCGCGGCGGCCGATGCCAGTGCTGGCACGCTTAGCGTCGCTTCGCAGGCACCAGCGCTTCGGCCTTGGCGCACGCGCATGCCTGCTCCCCATGGCATGATCTACACCTCTTCGGCTTCCCCCCAGACGCGTCCGCGCCCCGAGCTGCCCGAAGAATTCCGCATCATGCCAGGCATGACTGACCGCGAGCGCGCGTCCATTGTCCGCCGCATCGCCATCGTCGTGCACCAGATGGGCGCGTCGCACAAGCGGGCCCTTGCCCACCGCACACTCAACCACGTCCAGTGGTCCCAGGTCAACGAAGAGGGCATGGAGCGCGACGACTGCTGCGCCGTGTGCCAGGATGACGTGAGCCCAATCGGCAAGGAGAGTAGCTGACAGCAGTACGAGCCCGACGACAAGTGTGTCGTGACTGCCTGCAAGCACATGTACCACGAGCGCTGCCTGAATGTGAGTCGAGAGGCTGAGAAACTTGGCTGATGATAGACCTGGCTCAACACGCCCGCCGCAAGCACGTGCCCCATGTGCCGCCGCGACCTCGCGTCGCTTGGCTTCCTCATCAAGGTCACGGCCGAGGGCGCGCAGGCGGCCCACAAGCTGTGGCTCGACGCACCCGCCGACGTGGCCGTGCGCTCGCCGACTGTGGCTGTGTAAGCGCCACCCTCTCGAGCCTATGGGCCAGGACAGGATCAGAGATCGCCCTCTGTACTCCTTGATCATCACCCCGCTAATCTCCCACATCACCATAAACCACACCCCATCTTCCCACCACATCTACACGCCACACACAACCACACCCCATCGAGGCCCATTTTAGACACACCCCAGCCCCAGCCCTACCACGCCATTACTGCCCAGAACAGTGTTTCCTGCCCCCTCCCCCATGTCCCACGCCCCTTGCCTATGCCCCATGTTCAGCGATCCAGGATCGTTTGTGTGTCGTTTGAAATCCCACCCATGTGTATGCTAGTCTGCCATTTTAGAGAAGACGACGAGGCGAGCCGAGCCAGGAGAAGTCAATTCGAAACCAAACGCGACAGCGAGAGCCGGGGAGAGATGTTCCGAACAGCTGACTTGCTCTGACGCCGGCGTCGGACTGATGGCATGCTGACGCTGACGCTGACACGCATGGACCGCTGGCGCCGCGCACCGCGACGACGTCGCTTCGAGGACGTCCCGCGCGTCGTGCGGCAGCAGACGGCTGTGGCAGATTGATTCGCAGCGGACTGGAAATCTGACGCGGGACGCGACGACAACGTGACTCGGTGCTGACATTGGAGCGTGTCGTCCAGTGGAGGAATATGCGGGCCGGCCCGAGGTGTGCATCGGCAAGTGGGGAACGGGAAGAGCGAGAAGGCCGGGCACAGCGTCCCTCGTGCCGTGTCCCGTCAGCGCGCGCGAGCCACTGATGTGCCTGCGTCTGCCTCCACTTACCTGTAACCATTGTGGCGCCGACCAAGTGTGGCGCACACGCATGTTGGCTCCCTCTTGCCCGACGGTCCCTGTCTATCTCGAAGCTACTTGCTGCCATTCACTGCATTCCTTCCACAGGCTCCCCCCGCCAAGCAGGACCTCCCGCACGCAGGGCGTGCGCTGCTCGCCGGCAGAAAAGGGACGGCGTCCGCCGCGCCCGCCGCGCCCGCCGCATCCTCCAGCCCGACTGGTCCACCACCGCCCACTCGACCGGAGAACACGGCGGCCGGGGCCATAACAGGAGCCAGAGTATGGCTGTGTTCCTCTGCCACCCTCTGGCGTCCGCTGGGATCCACAAGGAGCGCCGCCTCGCGTACGGACCGGGCGCGGGCGCGCGCGCCTCTCGGCCAGGCATCCGCCAGGCCGCACCCCGCCCGAGCGGGACCTCCGCCAGATAGGCCTATACTGACAGAGACACCTGGCAGAGATGACGCCCTTGGGGACGCGCTCCGGCAGCGCGTGGCGGGGCCGCTGCAGACGGGTGGCGAGCGCTGCGGAGCGTTGGGCCCGAGGAGCACCTCCCGCGACGTGGGGGCCCACCCGCGGCACCGCGTGTATCTCCGCGCAACTGCCGCCTCCCAATCTCTGCCAACGCCCAGCACCGCCGCCCTTCTCTCCGCTGCCGTTTGGCCCCATGTTCGGGCCGTCGGCGCAAGCGGGGGGATCAGGAGCGGCGCCGACGCGCCGGCACGGCGGCGCCAACGGGCGCTGTCGTCGCCCCCTTAGTTTAATGGTAAAACGCAGGTCTCATAATCCTTAGCCCTGAGTTCGATTCTCAGAGGGGGCACAAGGACGCCGGGAGGACGGCGCCGTTTGCGCTGTTGCGCGAGACGGCGGCGGCAGAAGCTGGACAAACCTTTTATTCTTGCGATGGCGACGGTTTACGCTGATTGCCGGATTTTTGGGACCTGGAGGTGGAGGAGTATTCATCCGCTACCGGTGCTGCCGGCGTACTGGGAAAGGACACGTCTCGCGCGTGGCATGCGAGTGGCATGCGAGGGAGGTTTGCGCAGCATCGCCTCTGGGGAGCAGGATTGGGACGATCTTGGGCTTGGGCAGAGACAAAGTGCCATTTGCTCGTAGTGCCACTTCTGGCAGACCACAGCCAGTTTCACCGCTGGCGAACCATCCAGTGCCACATCTGACAAACCCATCCTCCGTGGCACATACACACCACCCGGCAGCACCACAGGCGTCTCCTGTCCCGTGACCAGGTCAGCGGGCGTCCAAGTCGGAGCGGACAACCAACAAAGGCTGTGTGTGGCGCGACTAGCACCCAGCTCGGCAACTTGGAACTGGGCGGCTTGGCATGGTCGCGGGCGCACTTTTTTGCCTAGCCTTGAGCCTGGTTCGGTTTGGCATTTATCCTCAGAGAGCACTCCTGCGCTGCAGAAACCTGAACAGCAACGACTTGAAAGTGGTGGCTGGTACACCGCGTGTTGCCAGACACTGTCTCCATTCTTTAATGCCTCCGACTTCTGGACCATCCTTGCTTTAGTCTGCTCCAGCCACAAGCACTAGTTTAATCAGACAAGCAACTCTTGGCATCTTGATTCCATTCGTCGTTGCTTCTAGCTGGCAGAGAGGGGCATGTGACGCTCCCGGAGCTATCCGTTAGCACCGTCTAGCCCTTGTGCGCTTCTTTGCTCGTCAATCCCATGGTCTGTAGTCTTCCATATGCTGCAGCATATCCAGACTGGGTATCAGTTGCACCTACACCTGTTAGCTGTCGCCAAGGAGTGTGGGTGAGGTCTCATGACTTGTTGCACTGCCACGTTCATTCTAGCATCAGTACCCCCATCGCGCCTTCGGCGCTGTGTGAGCTTACTCAGGGAGCTACTTCGTAGTATGAGCGGCCCGCAGAAGGCTGGCATTGTCGACTACAGGCATTGAACTCCGTGTAGGAAAACCTGGGCCCCCAGCACAACCGTCAGGTGCCTCCAGCTAGCTCCGGCTCCGACGAGACCAGGCCAGACCAGGTACAGGTCCAGAATTGAAGAGACGGCCCGTCGTGCCACACCCTCGGGATCCCGGCCGTCATAAGAGGGGTTCGTCCACCCTCGCACCCAATTGTCGGCGGGCCGACGACGTTCCCGAGGCGCGGTATTCTTCCACTTTCTGACAACGGAGCGAGTTGTCACGACTTGGCCGTGGTTTGGTTCCTGTCTGTCCCTTGAGAGTTGGACCCACCTGGTCGATTGCTGTGACCCACCTTTCTCTCTTACAGTGACCCAGAATCTGGGGCCACTGCGAGTTGTTGGATGTTACAGCGCACGCACTCCTGCGTTTTCTCAGTCCTTGGAACGATCTAGACTAGTGGTTTCCCAAGTTGCAAGGCAGGCACGATCGCAAGTTCCCCGTGACTCTGGCCAAGTGACTAACTACCCCAGACCCCAGACCGCCTGGTGAATCAAGACTGCCAACGCCTAGATGACCGTGATCGTAGCCAAACATCAGGCAGTGCAGCTTTTCACGTCTTTGAACATGATGCTCAATCTCACAGTGTGGCGTCGCTTCCATTCGGGTGCACCTGTTTCCTGCACCTGTTCCCTGCGCCTCGGTATAATCCACGAACGATCGAGATCTCTAGAGTCCCGGTGGTGTCCCCGAATGTCCAGACCACCGTCTCTAGCATAGATATGCAGAAGCGCCCATGTGCCTCCAGCTTCCCCATATGTACGAGCGGAAGGGGTACGGCAGCTCCGGAGGTCCTTGTTTCGGTATGTGACTAGGGTGTAGACCGACGACGCTGAGGTGAGCGCTGGGGATGAAATATTATATTCATTCATTCAATTGTACCAGAAACCTTGCTCGTTCCTGGTGTGCTGCAACGACCTGTTGCCCCCTGGTCCGCAATGGCCTTACTGTCATGTGCAGGTCATCTGATCATCTGGCGAGGTGAGACCTGATGGTAGTAGCGAGGCTGGGCCGTACGCCATCGGTAGAGAAACAAGCTTCAATGACATGGGCATCAGGAAGTCGGATCCTCAGATCACACAGATTGCGCGATCTCGGACTCACTAGTGGGTGCCAACCCTGTCACCCCGCGGCGTCGGGGGGTGGTGCGAGCGACGCCGCCGCCGTCATTGGCGACTCACCCCGGTGATCACAGTTGAATAGGCGGCACGAATGAAGCGAGACCAAAGAGCTGCAAGCGTCGAAACCATAATCCAGCGGGAACTCATGACCATTCTCAGGCGGGTTTCAAGGGTTTCATGGTCCATCAGCTGTCCGGTTCGTTGCTGGGTGTCATGTGTTTAGAACAGGGAACACCTCTCGAGGAGGAACATGGGCAATTGCCTCATCCTTGTCAAACGAGGTGAGCCACTGCATTTGCTCGAGTGCGGCCGCCTCGGTCTCCTTGCTTTTGAAGTAAGCAAGCCGCTTGCGACTAGTGACTGCCACTGCGACCGACTCTTCACTTTGGCTTACACAATCTGACAGGTTTCCACGCCACACATCGATCGTCCGCTCCCAGAACATGCGCAGTTTCCGGCATGCAGCTGTCACTGTCACACTCTGTTCGACGGCGTCCCGACATTGCTTTGATGCATCCGGCGCTGCCCACCGAAGCCCCCCATACCCCCAATGATTTATCCGTCGTAGGTACGTGTTTCCTCCTCCATGAGCCACCGGCTTCTGTCGAATTGGGCTTTGTCAGACTCAGATCCATAGTCCCCTAGGTGCAAACTATGACCTCCCGTGGCCGACAGTCACTTGGGAAACAGATCTGCTCAATTGCTTGTTGCATTAGGGCAAGGGAAAGTCTCCAATCACCGGTGATGCATATCTTTTCTGGGTCACCCGGCTTCAAGGCCCTGTTCCGTAATGGCCGGAATGGAGTGCGTATGGCAACATCTACCGTTGGGCCTATTGTCAGGGGACGGGCCGCGAGGAAAAAAAAGAGTACGAAGAGTCTGAATGAGATCTCACTTTACAAGGTCATACCGCCGCTAAGGTCCTATCTCGTCCGTTTCTCCGAAGCACTGACAGACGCATCACGGTCTCGTGAGCTCGCCAACATCGGTTAACCTCTTGGGGCATGAACTTGTCCCGTTACTCCACCCAGCTTCCATGCACACCATCTCGCGGAGCACCGCCACTCGCCGTGGAACTCATTTCTTCCTCTCATCAGGTGCCCACCCTCTTCGGTCTTCCGAAGAGGGGGCAGAGTCGTTGTTCCGTTGCGCGGGTGCGAGGCAGCAGAGTTTTCTCTCACCCTAGAGTGCCACCGGCGTCCACAACGCCAGTTTACGAGAACAGGAACGAGTGGGATGCGGAGGATGCCGTCTGCCTGGTCGAGTTCCAGCAGTGCGAGCACGGATGATAGGGTCGGACAGAAGAGGGGCAAGCAAGCGGGGACGAGGGACACTCCGCCTGTGTGACTCACTCTGTGATTCTGGCAGTCGCCACTTACCTCGGACTGCTTGGGTGCCTTGGTGGCACGGGCGGCTCGGCCCCAAGGGAATCCAAGGGGTACAGCTCGCCGGCTTGGCGGGGTATCCTCTGTTAACTCTGTCGACGTTACCCCGAGGACGCGGCACGGTCGTCTCCCTGAAGCCACGACACAAAAGTCCCGGCTGTCGAGAACAGAACCCCTCCGACAGCGTACGTACTGCCGTGGCGCAGAGAGTACGGCATCCTTGCCCCTCCGACGTCTGTTCGTCCTCGTGGGCATGTAGGGAATGTACTTCCGTACCGCATCTCGGAACAACTTCTATCACTATGCGTTACATGCCAGAACAAGTGAAGTCGTACAAAAAAACAACCGTTACAGCAGTAGAACAGTTGGGAACTAAAGATCTCGTTCGATTCACGGCATTGGCCTTCGGCCTTTGGACTGTCAAACTTGTTAACGGACCGGACGACGACGTCGCATACCCCAGGTTCGAATGCAGCGTTACGTTGCGGACCGAGGTGTGATCTGACCATAACAGATAGCAGTTTCCTTTGTCCTTGGAGTGGAGGCGGCTGCAGCGGCGAGCGGCCAAGAAGAAGGCAAAGGCGAGAAGGCTGGTAACGTCACTGGATTCACTCGATTATGGTCTCGCCGTACACATTCAGCCATGGTAGCCGCGTCTCGTACAGCTGGTCACGACTCAAACGGCGTACCGTGTCTCAGGCTACCGATGTCAAAGGCGACACGTATCCAGACGAACTGAGGACCCAATTCCTGCCGCCTGCAACGTGCTTCTCGGCCGAGATGGGATGGTAACAAGATCTGGTCCTGCAATGCTATCTGGGCCCTCGACTTGTGTAGCCCTTGAATGCCGGGAACGGCTTGCAGAGTGGAACGGCTTGCAGAGTGGAGGTGCAGGGCCTCGTCAGCCAACCAGGACGATAAACAACGGTTCACGCCCACCTCTCGTACCCGTTCCATTCTGGATGTTTCGCTGCTATTCACAGAAGACAAGGGTTTGCAGTCACGACTCTTCCGCCGAACTCGACACAAACGCCCACGTCGGGTTGGTGTCCCTTGTCCGCATACGTAAGGACCTCTGTCTGCGGAGGCGTTGGGCGTAAATGCCGTAAAGCTACACGGCCCTGGTCCAGAGACCTCGGACACTCGTATTTTTCTGTATCCTCCGACATCCAGCCACGTCGTTGTGGCCGTGCATGTCTGTTCAACACAACAGCACTCCAAATGAGCAGATTTGGCAAGCTCTGACCACTACACATGCTGATCATCCTATTCTGGTTGTCCTTGCCACCTTTCTCACTGTGTGCGTGGCATTATTGACAGAAAGTTGGATCAAGGCCAACGACGGACTTCCGATAAGTATCCACTCCGTGTCGTGCGCAAAGTTTAACCTTTCTACACGAACAGCGGAGTCTCCTTTCTTGTGCTAGTCCTGGTTGTTGGTTGTTCGGAGCGGACGTTGGTGCCTGCCCCAGGAACAGAAGTCGTAATGCCAAAAACTCTACTCTGCCGAAATCCTCTGCTCATTCTTGGGAATAGCAGTGAGGCCTGGAAGCAGTAATGATTGTGGTTAAAAGGGGGCTTTGAATACTGGTGGACGGAATGGAACGGCCTGGTGTTCGAGTCGATGGCCGCACAATGGAAAGCACTAGCGACCAGTGTGCGCGCTGCGGCGCAAGATTACAACGCTCTCTCCCTGTGAACTCTATCTCTGGCTGACTCCTCTTGCGTTCACCTGTCACAACGCCCTCAAGAGGAGAGCACCACCTGAGTGGTCCGACAGTTGAACGTAGACACGTGCAGTGATGGTTCTGCGTGCTGATTAGAGCCAGATGTGCACCTCGGCAGCAATCAGCCGCCCCCTGGCTGCGATGCCGGGGTCTGACACTGAGCAGCGTACTCCTACATGCCCCGCTGCCCCGTTTCTTCATTCCCTTGTTCCCTAACTGACCGATGCAGTCACCGAAACGCCTTCCCCCCACTCACTCCTGGAACAAGTGATGCTGCCACGTACTCTCCCTCTCTCGGTTGACCTGATTCTTGTCGCTGTCTTCTTCCAGTCTTTGCAAGCTGTTCACAGTCTGCCAGCAACATCAACACGTCCACCCACCGAATGCCTTGCACCGACTCCTCGTGGGATGAATAATACCGACATTGTCGAGGTGTGCTCGAAGCTTCTTTATCATGCACCGAACAACTTCCGCTGTTCGCTTGTTCGGTGAACAGAGTTGCCCGCATCGCTGAGAAATCTGAACCGGTGGACGCAACCTTCCGATCTGCTCGGCTAACGGCAGCACAACTGAGGAGATCCATCCAAGATACGCAGGCAAGCCTTTCCAACACCTGTGTGGGAAAGGTAACTTGTACACGAGAGATTTCACAAATACCGATAAGCGCCAACTCAATCGAGATTGTGATTATCAGTAAGAAGACCGTAGCCTGGTCCTGGGGTGCACGCCGGGTGGTAAGCATGACAGCCTCCGGCCGCTGGCGGTCATCTCGACACCTCTCCGCTGCATGGTGGCGCAGTCAGTAGGCCGTGACGCTCCACTTGTTCCTGATGGCAACACACAGCAGCCCACCCACAACCACCGCCTTGTCTGCCATGAGGTCCTCCGGACACGCGCACTATCCCAGAGTGTCTCGGACGGGTCTGCAGAACCACGCATCTGATAGAAGACTTGCTTTTGTGGACCTGAGACAGAGGGTCATGCTCGGGATGAGGTGTGCTCACAAGTCGTTGCAGCAAGGTACGGAGCCAACTTGAGCATCGCGCTTGTGACAGCACCAGAGCAGAGAATGTCTCGGAAACGCCTCCTCACCGTTATTGCAGCATGTACGGACATGTTACGGATAAATTGCTGCCATCGGGTCAGATACAATGGTGGACCCTGCTCTGCTTGGCGGGGCTGACAAGTCGGACAAACGCCATTTCATCATGTCTGGCCTCATTTGAGCAACTGGGCTGCCCACCGCTTGCTCGTGACTGAATGCACGCTCACGAGGCAGGGTGTTAGGCACAGGATCCCTGGCAGAAATTGCACGCCGGCGCAGGCAGCTCCGTCACGGCAGGTCGCGGCAGGTTCCACCACAGGGCAAGTCCAATGCCGCTGACCTCATTATGGCGTTGGGCCAGTGGAGCTGAAATGGCACCCACCTGTCTCATTCAGCGCCGACAGGCGGCATGAGCCAGGACTCGGTGAACATTGGAGGACGGCATCTCGGGGCAAAGCGCAGGTTGGGATTTTGTCTCCCTGTCCTGGGGTATGAGTCCGCCACCCGACGATCTAGAGCACAGGCTGCTTGCGGTCGAAGCCTCAGGAGTCAGAAATGCCACAATTTTGTTTCGGCCTGCCCATCTCGGCGCCGTTGACCGCAACTTCCTTCCCACTGGCGACATCGAACGGATCGGCCTCAACCCCGGTTTGCATGGCAGCATCTCGGTGGTTGACTCCACCTCCGCTCAAGACTTAGATTCAAGTATCGCCCATAGGTTTCAAGTCAGCGTAGAACACTTCTGGTTTCCAAAACCGAGCAATTGAAGATGTGAGAGCCAGCTGTTCCGAAGTCCCAATGCGCGCTGAAGCTCCATGACCGCGCCACACGGACACCAGTTGACAGCGGCTCTCATATCTCACGCGATCTCACGCTACACGTACGTGCGTACACACGTCTCTCCTCTCTATCTCTTGGGAGATTGCTGGCATCTTGGTGTCTGGGAACATTCCTCGGCGAGGAACAGGACAGGGTCAGCGAAGCGTGACCCGAGTGATGGTTATTCTCATACCGAGCTATCTCACGGGACTGGCATCCTTCTTCGGTGCCCTATGTTCACTTGTCACTCTGTTCTGCAGGGCTATTACCACACTCTTGATTCAGCATTCTGTTCAGTTGTAACAATTGATAGCAGGCCAAGTTTGCCCCAAACTGTTGGACATTGAAGGTTGCAACATGACAGCCATCTGTCTAGATCCGTCTGGATGTCTGGATGGCGCAACCGTACACGGATTCTGGAGCACGAGACTGCTGCGAGTCGCAACCCATTGAACCCTCGCTCGTCGCTGATCGCCGATCCTGTATTGATGTCCTTTGGACTCGGTTAACCGTGCCCTTGTTGGCGGGCCCGCGGTGGCTTGGGTGGCGGACGCCAGCAGTGTCCTGAGTCAGGTGTGCGTCGTCGTCAAAATTACTTCATCACCATGCTTTGGTCTGTGCTCAACATCATGGGTCGCTAGCTCTGATGCGTCCGTTCACCAGGAGGCCAGGAACCACTTGTGTCCCGAGGATCCTGCTGGTGCAACTACCGCTGTGCCTGTGGCGTGGCGGACTACTGGTCAGGTTTGGTTGCCATCGCTGCCAGCCGCGGAGCTGGTTGCGTGGAGCTGTATCCCATGCCCTCCTCATATCCTCATCGCATGGCTGTGCCTCGTGCATGTTGCCACGAGCCAGCTTACACATTCCCGTGTCTAATCGCTGGCGAGGGGACAATAACTGGCAGCTTCAACTGACGTGTTTTGCTCATCAACGAGCACACCTCTTCCTCGGCAATAGTAGTGAGACTGCGTGGGATAACTAGCAGAAGGCAACGTAGTACGTCGGAAGCGGCAAGCGATTCCTTCCAACCCGACTTGGTCTCCTATCACTAATGTTGAGTGTCGAATGTCAACTGCTGGATGGGTGCACGCCCGGATGGTCCAGCAGTCTATATCCGCGCACCACGTTGCTTTCCTTCCAGCTGCAACTGAGTATTCCAGAAAGGATATGCTTGGCGCCGAGGTTCATACTACGGGTCGGTAGAAGGATCAACAGAGCTTGCGGTGGCACGGGATGTCACGGACGGTTGCACAGCCTGCTGGGATACGGAATGCCAAGTGATAGACAGCGGGAACCTATGGAGCGAGTACAATGATCGACTGCGGATCACACGCGGTACCAGCTGCTAGCCTCGCAGCAGCGAGCACTATGGTGACAACGCCTCTCTGTCAGTCGCCGTGGTCATGATCGAAGCTAGATAGATGCAACGGAAAGAACGCCGCAACAGATGCCTCTGGGTGCGCTGACAGATGGCAAAGTGCGACAGTTGGAGTGCGCTAACGGCAAGTTCAACGCACGTCCTCTTCACACTGGCGCAGGCCACATGGTGTCCTCTCTCTCTTTCTCTCTCTCTCTCTCTGTCGCGTTAGCCCGAAAGGATCGTTCTCGGACAGATCCCATGGAGATCCAACCTGGAGATTCATTATTCATTTCGGGAGGCAACAACCATTTCCTTCATGCAATGTGCCGATAATGAGATCTGTTGGCTGTGGGCCCTCGATCTCTACATCCGCTATAATCTCGTGCTTGACTACATTGCTTCGGGAGAGCAAGCGCGGGCCTGCGTCTTACCCTTCCCTCGCGGAACCAGTTGTTACTTGCAGTGAGTGTCGACAGCAAATGCCACCACCGCACTTTGGCTCCGTAAATGACGATCCGGGAGCCGGACCATTCCCAGAGTATTTTCATGTCAACTCTGGTAGTCTGCCACCTTGGCGCACGCGAGAGCAGCAAGTTTCCCATTATCAGAGCACGCACATCGCCGTGTGAGCCGATACAGATTTGAGGTCGGGATACGGGAATGCTCAAGCATCATGAAGATTCAGCAGGCTACCGCGTGGTGAGAGGTCTGTCCCGTGTCTCTGGGTGGTGGACAGATTCGTGGCAGTTCTCATACCTTTGGTCCCACCGTTCCCACCACGCTTCTATCGTCCACCGTCCAGCAGCTGGACCGAGGAAGTCGTCATTGTGTTGGCCGTGAATGGTCCAGGTACCGTCGTCCCGGTATCAAGGATGTGGGGGGATTGGCTTTTGAGCAGGCGTATACGTATTTACCTGAGGACATGCTCGTCGCAGCCTTACGACATTTTGCCTTCCGCAACGTCCGAAAAGAACGCACGGCCGTTTTCCGTCCGGCGGGCAACTATAATTGTGCCCAGAGGTCCGTGAATACGGGAGTGGAGGGCAGAAAAGAACCTCAAAATAAATCCCGAAGACGGTTCTTGATTGCCAGGTAACTGGGTCAGTCTTGTCCAACCTCGTGGACCTGAAAGGTTATGAGGCAGTTACCAAACCGCAACGGACAACAGGTCGAGTTCCGCGGCGCCCGGCCTGCCATGTCACGCCCCGTCAGTCACTCGTCACTGCCGACCACAAGCAAAAGATACCGATGGCCAGGTCGGAGCGTCCGAGCCGGATGAAGCATGCCTTGACGGCAGTGACCACTCTCGCCCTGAAAGGCCACTGCGCCGATGCCTGAACATGACATGCACCTCAGAAGGGCCGAGTGCTGGCCCATTTGCCTACGATGTGTGTGTGTAACCCCCCGACTCACAGGGTGCAGGGCCTTGCTCCCGAGTGTGAGCGCGGGGTGGATACATCTACCATGCCTCTCATTGTCGCGCGCAAAACAAGGTCACATTGGGTGGTTCAAGGGGCACACGGCGAGGAGGTCGTCATGGAAGCTGAGACTGCAGCATTGGAACCGCGGCCAAAAGCTGCTCTATTGTATATGTAGACTGGGGTGCTGCTTTGTCCAGTACTGAGTTGCTTCAGCGCTCGCCGAGACGGTCTCGCCGACACTGTTCCAGAAGAGAGAAAACCCGGTGGAGTTTTGTCGCAGGAGCATAGGCAGCAAAGACACAAACAGCGACAGATGCACCGCCATCCGGCTCTTGTGTGCGGCGATGAATCTGAATATCATCATCATAACCCCAACCCTGTGGCAGACGCCACTGACAGTCCCGCTCTGGTGGTGGCGGCGATGAGCGGGGGACGGGGGTCTCCCCGTGATGGTGGTGGCGTTCGCTTTGGTGCCTCAGGGCGATGTGTTGTGGGGGGGAGGGAGGGTGAGCCTACTGAAGGGCCATCAGCGCTGTGGGTTGTTCCCTTACGAGATATGCCCTGTCCGTGAGCAACTCCAGCCAGGACTGTCTCTCATCAACCTGAATCATTTGGCCAGCTGGCTGACCCAGAGGCTGCGAGGGCGGAACAGAGGTAAGTTGGAACAAGTGCCCAAATGGCCGCAAGCCTTTGGAACCTGAGCAGATAGCTCGCGTCTAAAAGTCGCCCGAGGGTTGGGCCGGCTCGGGTGCTCTGTACCCGCATCTCAGTCAGTTGAGGTCCTTGCTTCGATCCATCCGGACCAGGCACCTTTCATTTTTTACTCTCCTCCAGTCTTCTGCTCTTGTGCCTCTTCTCTCGGCTTCTGCCTTTGCAGCCTCTGCCCGCCTCCCTCACCAACTTTGATGCTTTCCACCCAACCCTGATATTTTCTGAGCGGGGGAGGGGGGCAATTGCGACCCGAGGTGGACAGCGAGCGCATCAGACGCAAGGAACGCTCAGAGAAAAAGAAACCCTTCCAAAAACCTGCGGAAATTATGTCAAAAATCAACAATGAGAGACAGAGAGACATCCCACTGTAGTGGGGAACGACGCCAAAGACCCCAGGCGAGTCAGGCAACCTCGCGGGCTCGGGTTGTGCAAGCCACATATGGGGTCGCGGGCGCGCCGCGCGGGAGTGTGCACGCACGCAACACAGGATCACTCTAGGACACTGGCTTGAAAAATCTAGGACATGTGCGATTAACCTGTAGCACACAGCAGGTCCAGTTCAAGGTCGGGTGGATCGTGGAATTGCTGCGGGCTGCCTGGCATTCTAGTCGGGGTCGGTCTGTAAGACCTGCAAGGCTCTGCTCATGTGCCTGTGGACAGGAACTGTCGAGGTTGGTGGCCCTTGAACGATGACCAGAACGAGCATCCTACATATAATATCAATCGCCCAGATCACCTCCTTCGAACCCATCCACCCAGAACTCTCGCCTCCTCCTCCTCCTCGTTCTCCCTCCCTCCCTCCTCAACTGGATCCGATCGACAGAGTCAGGTTAAGCCTCCACCACGATCACTCGCAAGGTCTGCTCAGAGGTCTCCACCATCCTATAACACTTCCCCATCTCAGCATCGCCCGTCACCTCTCTTCTTCGTCCACCTCGACACTTCCTCGATCAAAGACACATCGCACACGTCCTGGTGACGGCCTAATCTCTACACCGTCCAACAAGATCGACAGAGCTTCTTCGTCTCTCTTCACTACAGTTACGTGTACTGTACAGCCATATATACAGAGTGCTTGATCTCTACCACATCTCTCTGTCCTCAGCTTGTACGATCCTCATCCCTGCTCCTCCACCCTTCCGCCTATCACTCCACTCCATCATGGCGTTCCGTCCTCGCGACCCGACCCACCCCGCCTCGCTCCTCCCCCTCTCCGCCCACGACCCGGCAGTTGTCCACTCGCTCAAGAACAAGGTGCAGCCGGAATTCTTTGGTACGTGATACCGTGTGTGGTGGTGCCTGTGATCCCCGTGCACACACACCCACACACAGATCTTCGCACGGTTGATCAGTCACTAACCCTATTAGACTTTATCGCGGATAAGTGCGAGTCGGTCATTCGTATCGAGGATGAGCTCCCATCACCACCATCGTCTCCTCGCTCTGGAAGGAGCACCGGAGCCCGATGGTGGGAGGCGCCCCTCCCGCCAAAGGGCTCGTTTGACGATCTCCCCTCGCTATCCGACTTCATTCGTGGCCTCGTTGTCCAGTCCAACGTCCAGATGCCCACCCTCTCGGTTGTCCTCGTCTACCTCAACCGTCTCAAGGAGCGCCTTCCGCCCGTTGCCCACGGCATGAAGTGCACCCGCCACCGTGTGTTCCTTGCTGTGCTCATCTGCGCCGCCAAGTACCTGAATGACTCTTCCCCCAAGAACATGCACTGGCAGCGTTACGCTCGCTTCTTCTCCCTCGCCGAGGTCAACCTCATGGAGAAGCAGCTCCTCTACATTCTCGACTACGACCTCCGGGTCGACGAGCCCGCCTTGGCGACTCACCTCCAGCCCTTCTGGGCCGCACAGCGCAGCCGCATGACCGCCGCTCGTGCCGCCATGGCATACTCTCCTGCCCTTGGCCCCATGTCTCCCCCTCTCACTCCTCCACCCAAGCCCACCACTGCTCGTCTCCCTTCTTCCTCTCGCCTTCCTATTCCTCCCCGTTCGTACTCCACAGACACCATTCGCCGCGCGCTTCCTGCGCTCGCCACGGCTCCCGCCAAGGCGCTTCCTACTCCTCCCGTGTCCGACAAGTCGCCTAGCGGTGACTACTTCAGCATTCAGCACCACGCCCAAGTCGTTCACGCCCACCACCTTGCAGCTCCTCATGCTGCCCACGCTCCTTCCCCCCTTCACTCCTTCGCTCGTCTTCACCTCGACGAGGCCACCCCCGGACTGCTTCGCCGGGACTCGGGTGCTTCCACTTGTTCATCTTGTTCGTCATGCTCGACCATCGAGAACGGCGGTACCCCGGAGATCTGGCGCGTCGATGAGCCGGTTTCGGCTGCCCCCACCGCTGCTGCCCAGGCCCACAAGAGCTACACAGAAGACCACATTGCGGCGGGCACTCCTCCCGCCAATGCCTCTCCTGTCTGGAAGAAGCTTGGACTTCGCCAGGCGCAGCTGGTCTCGCGGCGGGCCGCGTACTAGACGGCATGAACGAGACGGCGACCGACATTATACACGCATACGCACATTATACACGACCATTTCATCACATTGACATACACACACGACAGGGCGCGAGAGAGCGCAGCAGAGAGGGACGAATTGGACTGGATCCCATTACTAGTTGACGGTTTTCTTTTGGGATCATGTTGTTGTAGACATGCATATAGAGCTATTCACCACCATCACGTAGATGCTATGCTAGCCACGCTACATACTACAACTTCTATTGCTTGTGCTGCCAAAGACGTCTTGATCCTGTTGCCGGGGCTTGTCGGCGTCGTGACCACTGTGAATTGCATGGCGTGGGTGGACGGGACCTCTGCGGCAGGGCCTCGGCGGCAGGGCGGGAGTATCCGTCTCCAGCCATGATCTCATCGACCGATGATGCGACGTCGCCCGTCGTCGCTATCAACGAACACCAAACAACAACACGATTCATTCAAGCATCCTACCTATTCATCGACTTGACCAGCCCCCCATGAACAGGTATGCTCCCATGTTCCCAGTCGGGCAAGCGCCGCGCTTGCCCTGACTCATGCATATTGCATTCACTAACTTTTGCCAGGATCCCGCTCATTCTGGTGCGTTTGTCACGCAGTCAGGTCCATCACATCAACGATCTTCGCCCACCTCATCCTGGAGCCACTTTGGGGTCCTGCTTGTTGCCATGGGCTGGCTGCTGATTGCTGTTTGCGATGTACTTGATGGGCTCGCGAAGCGAACGAGCCATGATGCTGCTTTAGCGTCCCGGGCCGCCCCCGTCTAATCATCCCATTGCTGATGCTTTCCGTTCACCGCTGCCTTCTGCGTCGTGATCCGTGCCATCAATCTACTACTGCTCCACGCTACCGCAATGTACGCACATTACGGATAAACGGGTTGGTCAATGGCATGCAATTTCTCCACAATGGTGGTGCTATCAACTCCCCGCCGAACGATCGCCTCCACCAACAATCCTCCTGACCGCGTGCGACCAACACACCATCCGTCTTCCGGACCTCGGATCGGCGTCTTTACCGATCTCGCCTGACCGTTCACACCTATGTATGTGGTTACGGATGTCCCCTAACAGACCATTGACGAGATCGAGTAAGTCGCGGGAGTCGGGCATTCCCGAGCTCTCCAGTCTATCAAGAGACTTGGCTATCCAGTGCCTCACTGACTTCAGGTATCTCCTCGATCAGCTGGTAAGTTGACAACAATGCCTTCCCTCTTGTCCGGAATTGTGGGGGATCGATGGAGCACCGCAGCTATCGCGTTCTGGAACTAGCACGCCAAAGTCTCCCTGGCCCTTTGCCGCCTCCATGTTTCGGTGGCCGATAGTCACTGCGCGAGTGCGCAAACACTTCGGCCCTCGCGAGGTCTGTAGCACATGGCACATTTGGATTCCAGTGCCGGCGGCCAGAGCTGACGACGTCAATGGGGAGGACTTGGGACTTTGGATACCGCGCTAGAGGAAAAGTCCCCGGCCCCGCCACCACCTAGTCGGCGCTCGGCATGTGTCCTGCATGTGCACTGGCGGAATCGCTAATGTCCAGCCTCCTCCCGACAGGAACGAGGACGAGATGGTCAAAAAGCTCCGCCAGCGTCTCCAGGATGCCCTCACTGAAGTCCGCAAGGGCGCCGAGTAGTCGAACTCGGGACCAACGTGCGCCAGCACAGTCTCATGCTCTGCTCCTCTGCTACCCTCTGCGAGGAGAAGCTTGTGTGCACCGGAGCAACGATAGTAGGAGTTGACCTCAAAAGGCTAGCTAGTGTGGATAACGTAGCAATGTACCTCTGAGAGAAATCAGAGCTGCCCATGCTATTCCGCGACATGGATTGACTATTTTCGTTCAGGAGGATAGTGTTCCTCATCTGCGAACAGTTAATGGAGCGCTGAATACCCCCTAAGATTGTCTGGAGCGCCCGGCCTTCACCAATCCACTGCCCGCATGCTGCCTGCAGCATTCTGTTGCTGCTCGTCCGATATGCCTTGCTTGTCCTATACTAGCATGTCGCCGCCCGTTCCCCGGCCGAGCTCGGTGGAGCCCATCCTGACTATCGTCGAGATGGCTGAGTGTGGCGTCATCCGAGTCGCCATGAACAAACTACCGAGTCAGCATGTACGTACTTTGCCCCATGTCTGTTCCACACTTCCACCATGGTCTTACTGACCGATGCCGAGTGTGACCACCGATTTCGGACGTTCCGACGTTCCGGTCTACCTCCACACCGCTCAGGAGCCTAATCCTCCAGCCATCGGATGTACGTGCGCAGGGATCAGCCAGTCCTGCGTGCGTGGGTTAACATTTTCCCTCAGTCCTGACATGGACCATGAGACTGAGCACAAAGGTTCTGTCGATCATTCCACAAACGTGTATCCAGCCGTCGCTTGAGCGGCAGCCCCTTCTCTGTCAGGGGCACGGAGAGCTTTGGGCAAAGCGTAATCTGGCCGCGAGCTTCATGTGCGCACATTTCAACTCTAACCGCAGGACCACTCATCTGGCCCTGTTCACCGACGCGTTTTCCGCTACCTCGCATCGGAGCTCACCAGCGTCATGCAGGCGCCTCTGACGTGTCCTGTCATCCCTTCGGCGAAACCGAGGTTGTAGCTCAAGCCCTCCGTGCCGACCGACCCCGATTTCGGCTTGCAATGGTGGACCAAGAGGTCGGTAGGATTTCGATCACAACCTTGTCGTCAGCCCTAGTCGGCAACCAACTTTTGCCTTCAGTGCTTGCAACGCGCACAAATACGCGCATATACACCGGCAGCGTCGCAAGCAGCAAAGCTGTGAGGGGAGCCATCGAACGTAACACGTCCAATATCAGAGCCTGAGAACGCGGAGAGACAATGCAGCCTATGAGTCCCGCATACCTCATGCCTGTATTATTATTACATTTCTCAGGTTTTATGACTGTATTTTTACATTTCTTAGTTCTTTCTTAGTTTTTTTTTTTTTTTTTTTTTTTTTTTTTTTTTTTTTTTTTTTTTTTTTTTTTTTTTTTTTTTTTWWKCCATGACGCGCGCCTCGTACTGCGGCCACGGCCAATGGACCGGTATTCGGCTCGGTCCCGGTGGCCGGTGCCCGGCAGTGTCTCACTCGTCTCACTCGCGTTCTTGCGTCCTCGCGTCCTCGTCGGCGGAGGCCGCGACACATGCCGTATGCTGGCGCAGTTGTATGTGTGTGTGCTGTGCTGTGCTGTGCTGTGCTGTGTGGAAGGCTGCCCCACCGACCTCAGCCTGGACAGCAGAACGAAAACAGCAGGCCGTCCGCGCCCACGGCGCAGGAGGAAACTCTGAGGCACATGCTGCAGTGCCCTTGTCACTTCTACGGACGCCACTGGCACCGTGCTCTGCGCGCGACGCCACCGACGACACTGGGGCAAAATTAGCTGCAACGGCGGCATGCTCTACGGGCCATCGAGGTCAGTGGCCAGTGACGGCCCAGGCAAATCCGGTGCAGTTGACTGCAGCTGAAGCAAAGTTTGAGGCTCGAGTTCAGTTCCAGTCCGATCTACCTCGTACTTTTCCTCGACTCGATCGCTCAGGTCAGAGCGCAATGTGTGAAGGACCCCCAGGCCGTCAGCAATAAGTGGGCCTGTCCCTGCACAATGCTTCTTTGCGCCCTGTGCTCCGATCAATGCTACACACTCCATCATTATGTAGAAGAAGGCCCAGAGGGCGCTTGGCACATTTTGCCTGACGCTGCAGACATGGCACAAGGCGAGAGTGAGGACGACTATGCGGGGGGTGGAAGAGGGAAATAGGAACGTGGTGCGAGGGACAATGGACATTTATATGTTGTCGGAGTCGGACAGGTATACCAAAACCCACTTCGGGGGGGGCGAGACTTCAGAGACTCAAGACGCTGTGGCACAGATACGACTAGCTTTGCTCGGGATGGGGTGTGGTTTCGCGGTGAGCAGGTCGTGGCGTGCGGTCGTCGATTCGGGCACTATTATCACAGGGGGGGATCGCGATGGGCACTGCGCATCACGGGGCGATGATCATTTTCTGGAATTAGTAAAAGCGTATTACGTTGTTGACTCACACTGGGCCCAGGTGGCAGCGGCGTTGTTGTACGCCCAGTCGCACGCAAAGGTGGATGCGCGGAGGAACTTCTTGTTCGAGTACTTCTTGTAGACGTACACCTTTTCAAAGCCAGTCTCGACGAGGCGCTCGCAGAGGAGCTGGGCCGCGGGGATGAGCTGGCGCTCAGTGTAGCTCGAGTAGAAGACAAACGCGTCGTTCCAGTCGCCGCCCAGCATGCGGCGGGCGACGTACATGCCGATTGCTGCGATCATGCTCGGCTTGCAGCGCAGGAAGCGGTGGTCGAGGAGGGTGACCTCCATGAGGAACTTTGACAGAGTGCGGGTCTGAATGTCATAGTCGTCGGCCTTTGAGATGCGACGGACCCAAGAGTACGGCGAGCAGTACGACGAGATGGAAAAGTCGAGCGTCTGGAGAATGATGCGCTCGCCCTTGAGAATCTCCTCCTTGGTGTAGCCGTTCTCTGTCATGTAGACAAACTCCTCGACGCCGGGGGCGAGAATCTCCTCGTACTTTGCGGCAATGAACATGGCGGTGACGCCGACGAGCTGAAGCTTGTTGAGCGAGACGACACGGACCGAGAGGAAGCGGTCGACAAGGTTGACGGCGATCCACAGAGTCTCGGGAAGCATGTGGTAGCGCAGGTGGACCTGAAGGAGCCAGTCGATCAGGGTGGTGCGCATAGTCCTTGCTGTCAGCGCATTCACACAAAGTTTCGACTCACCACTCGACCTCGGACTGGAAGTCCATGTAGCGAGGGTTGGGCATGGTCGTCAACTGCATGTTAGCACGCTCGTCTAGCGTCGCCGCTTACCTCGAGCTCCTCCATGTGTGCGAAAATGTCGTCTGCGTACTCGGCGACCATGGTGGTGTCAAAGAGGTCAATGTCGTCCTGGAAGGTCTCGCGGACGGCCTGGAGCTCGAGCTGGCACGAGTGCTCGTCCTCGGGGGACATGCGAAGCCAGTCGTCATAGTCGTCCTCGTCGTCGTCAAGGTCTTCGCTCCCCCGGTCGTCGAGCTGGTCACCAATCAGCCCCTCAAAGTCGACCTCGACGGCGGCGCCGGCGGCCATGCGGTCGACATCCATCTCGGACATGACATCCTCGTCGTCGGCAATCACGTGAGATGGTGCGACAGGCTCGACGGGAATTTGTGCTGGTACTGTGCGGTTGCGCTGGGGAACGGGGGCAATGGGGCGCTCCTGGACAGAGTTGGAGCGGCTTGCCAGAGGCTGGCGTGCGGCGCGGGCTGTTGGGGTTAGCACGCGGAACGGTTTGTGGGATGCGGCTGTTACTCACCAGGTTTCCTAGTTTCGGCGACAACGTCCTCCTGCAGAACCCTGTCAGCACACGCCCTCGCTCACACACACGCGCTTGAGACATGGCTAGCCCACGATGCAAACACGACCGACATACCCTGATGTTCGTGACATGGCCAAGCACGTTACGTTCGCGCTTCACACCGGCCTTTACGGATTCCAAAGGTTTGCTGCTGGGCTTGACGGCGCCGTTGGCACCGTTGGCAATGACGCTGGCCTTTGCGGCTGCTCGACTGACGCCTGCCTGGCTGCGGGAGGGGATGGCATTCTCGTCGTTGGTGCGGGTGGAGCGGGTGGCCACGCGGCGGCCGTTGGTCTGCTGGGAGGGTTAGTGAGGGAAGGTGGGGGGAGGGAAGGTGGGAGGGAGGGAAGGCAGGAAGGCAGGAGGGAAGGCATGTGGGGGTGGATGGGATGCAAGGATGGTGGTACTCACTCGATCACGGTTCATGGTGGCGAGGGAGGGTGGATGGATGGGGGAGGTGGATGGATGGGTGATGAGAATGTTCAGTGTTTAGAGCGGCGGCGGCTACTGGATGGTGGTGGGTGGATGGATGTTTGGTGTTTGGGCGTCGCAACAGACGGAACCCGATGGGCAGAGCAGGGCTAGCGACTAGTGCGTAGACGATGGGTTGCTGTTGATCGGGACCGTGTTGGTGCTCGTCGTCGATGTCGTTGTGGTAGTCGTCGTCGTCGTCGTCGTCGTCGTTGTGGTCGTCGTTGTGGATGATGGTGAGGAGGAGGGAAGACAAGAGAGAGAGAGAGGAGGGAGGGAAGACAAGAGGGAGAGAGATGAGGAGGAAGACACAAGAGAGAGATGTATTAGAGTGGCGCCCCGGGGTGCGACGCTATTGCCCCCTTTTTACGACAGACTGCCGAGCTGTGTGTGGTGTGTTTGGTCTGAGGCTGGCTGGCTGGCTGGCTGGCTGGGACGCAGTGGGCAGCGAGGGGGAGGGAGGATACAGCAGGAGGAGGAGGAGGAGGAGGAGGAGGGTTGAGAGAGACGAGACTGGTGTAAGAGGAGGAGGAGGATGGCTGGGAGCTCTTGAGAAGAGAGGAGAAGAGAGAGAGAGAAGAGGCAGTCGCAGCAGCAGCAGCAAACAGCACGAGGAGGATGATGATGATGGAGAGAAGAGACGAGCACAGAGACGAGGGGGGGTATAACACTGTAGCAGAGAGAGAGAGAGCAGCAGACAAGCGACGCCAGTGGCTGGGCTGGGCTGGCGTGTTTGGCCTGTAACTCTTCTCTCCTAATAGCCATTAGACTATTCTTGTATTACAAACTGAATACTAATACAAAGTACTAATGGATGCCCAATGTTTGGTCTGTTCAGGACGGCGACCAGGGAAAATCTCAGGGGCTAACAGATGGGAGAGGGAAGGCAGGAACCAGCATCCCCATCCGATGGACACCCAAACACAACGCACCCGGAACTTTTTTATTTTTTATTTTTTACTGTTTTGGAAGATTGGCAGAAAAAGTCAGGCGCGTTCTCTGTCCATGTAATGATCAGCCATTTATCTAGTCTTCTATCCACAATGAATGAAATGCATACAACGCACGCTGCAGTCTCTCTCCCCCCTCGCTGCCACTGTCACTGTCAGTGGCTCTTCGCTCGCTCGCTCTGGCACCACCACCACCACCACCACCCTGGTGTGCCACCGTCTGTCTCCTCGTCCGCACCATCGCTTGCCCAAAGTGGCAAACCCATCCAACGCTAGCCCCCAGCAGCCCAGCAGCGGGCGGTTCCCTCTGCGAGCAGCGATCGCAGCATCAGCATCCCGCCTTACTCCTCATGTGCGTGCATTACTCCACTCCACTACTATGCATGCCGATCATCACCCCAACTCATAAGCCAAAGCCCACCGTCACTGCAAGAGCGTGCGTGCGTTCATTACAGGCTGGCCGATGAAATGCGCCTCCCTCTGCAACCCGCCGCCGCCGCCGCTGCCCTTGCCCTTCGGCGTGCCCTGCATAGCAACCCCCCACCGACCCTCCCTCCCTCCCACAGTGGGCGGCCCAGACCAAAACTGAACGCCCAAACTGGCCATTCAGCAGCGCCGTCGGATCGTAGAGTGTGCTGCACGTGGCAGGCAGCAGCAAGCCGTAAGCGGCATGCAGCAGCGTGGGGATCGTGGGGACGCATGATGCAGCTCGTGGTCGCAGCAGAGGGGACCTGTAGGCCTGCAGGCCGGTAGCTTGTAGCACGCATGCATGGTTCCTCACAGTCCACAGTCCACCGCGCCACCGCGCACCGACGCGATCTGAAGCCTCGTCGGCCCCAGCCGCGCCCCAGACCACAGCGGGCCCAGACCCACCAAGCACACCAAGCACACTTACATGACCGAACAGCTGGGCACACACCACAGCGGACGCACCCAACAGCACGACGGTGTGGTATCCTTGAATTCGCAGCAACSWACASCRGGRCTGCAGGSTRCTAGGAGCCGGGGACAGGGTTCCCGCCCGCCGCCGCCCCGCCCCGCCCCCGTATCCAGGCCACCGCCGCCGCCGCCGCGCAACCGTACGTACCCGCGCCCCGCGTACCTGCTGCGTACCCGTCCGCCCAGCTGCCCAATTGCCTCGCTGCCCAGCTGCGAGACGGCCCAACAATGCAGCCAGAGGCAGTGGAAACCCGTGTCGGAAGCGGCAGGCGCGCAGGAAGCAACGGTGTGCAGTAGCGCTACGAGCATACCTGCCTGCATGCGCTGCGCCACGCATTCCGCGTCCATTCGGTGTACTAGACTGCGTGCGTGCGTGCGGCGGAGATCGCGGAATGGAAGCAAGGGATGCGGGACAGGCATGCAGGTAGGACAGGGCGCGCACGAGGCAGGACACGGTCGACGGGGCACGAGCAGGGCCAGGAAGCAGGACTGCAGGAACCGCAGGACAGGAATGCGGCCACAGCGGGAGGAATGCGAATGCGAATGCGAGGCGGAGGCGGATGCGAAGGCCATGCGAATGCGAAGACGAGCCAAGGCGAATGCGGGTGGTGCGGGGCGGCCATGCATGTGAGCGAGCGGAGCGGGACGTGCAGCAGCCCGCAGCCAGTAGCCAGTCTACGCTGGGCCCCCCTGTCCTGCCGACCCGGCAGCCAGCAGCCAGCAGCCAGCCCGGCGCAGAGACGTCCGTCATGCGCCCGCACCACGGCGTCACCGTGGCGCCCGCCAGCGACGGCCCTGACCACGGGCGTGGGCGGATAGGTCTGTTTGCCAGTTTGTGGCGAGCCGCTGCCCCCGTGGTCTGGTCGGCCGTTGGGCCGGTTCTGCCTGTTCTCGGCAGCTGGTGCACGCGCTGCAGCTGCAGCTGCAGCTGCAGCGGCAGTGTTCTGCATGTTCTGGCACCCGCGGCACATGGCCACTGGCCTCCAGCCCCCAGCTCGCCGCGCGCGGTACGCTGGCGGGCAGCTGCCCCGTGCGGCCTGGGTCTGGGCCGCGATGCGATTCGCCGCCGCGGCCGAGCGCCGTGTGCCCGTCCCGGACCTGCCGTCCATTGGGCTCCCAGCGTGCGGGCGGGCGGGTGCGTGGGCGTGTGTGTCTGTCGCGAACCTCGAACCGCGAACCTCGCAGCCCCGGCAGCTGCGCAAGTGCACGCCCGGGAGATCGGCAGGCCCGACACACGCCGCTGCCGCGGAGCGCGACAGCACACCGCGATCGCTCGCAGCTTGCAATGCCATGTACGCCCTGGCTGCTGCCGCTGCTGCCGCTGCCAAGGTGGCGCGCAAATCTGCATGCGTGCGTGCGCGCATCGTTCTGCTGGGCTGCATGGCGGGGCGGAGACTGCTCCTGGCGAGGCAAGCCAGGGACACGCCCCATATGACGCGCCGTACGCACCTGTCGTGTGCCTGGGCTCGGAATCGGCCAGTGGGCTGCGGCCAGCGGGTGTGCTGGGATCGTGGGAATGCATGCAGCAGCGAGCGCGCGAGCGAGCCAGAGGCCGCGATCGACGGGCCGCGGCGCGCAACTGTGGTGTGGTCCGGTGACTGCCTGCGTCTGCGTCTGCAGACAGCCCGCAGCTGGCAGGCTGCGCCGGCTGCTCCGCGGGCATGGCAGCTGGCACTGGCAGCGGGCAGCGCACACTGCGTAGCACGCAGCCAGCGATGCTGTCATGCGCTGTCACGACCAGCACCGCGAGCAGCCTCAGCCTCAGCCTGCAGCCTGCAGCCTGCCGGCTAGGGGGCTGGCAGCGTGACGCGTGCGCAGGGAACGTGGAATAAGCTTCGCGAGGCGCGCCGCGCACATGAGACGGGCACCAACTGGGCCTGCGAGCGCGCAGCATCGAAGCATCGAAGCGCACTCTGGCCGCCGGGCCGCGAGGCTGCCAGTCGCCAGGCTGCCAGTCGCCAGGTCGCCAGGTCGCCAGGCTGCCAGGTCGCCAGGCGGGGCAGGCGGGGCGGTCGCAGAGCGGAGGCCCCGCCGGCGGTGCGCGGACGACTGGCAGCGCCTGGCCACCGCTCACGGCTGGAACGTTGTGCGCAGCGCGAACAGCGTGCCTGCCGGCAAGCACAGTGGGGCGCCGGCCGTCCGCTGGTGCCAGTACTGTGGCACGGCCATATGATGGCCCGCGGTTACTGTCACGGCCCGCGAGCTCGCTTGCTGCTTGCTGCTTGCTGCTTGTTTGCTTGCTTTGGCGCAGCCGGCCGCGTCCTGCGGTCCCGCAGGCGATCCAGCCGCGAGTCCTGCAGCTGCCCTCGCAGCCGCAGACGCTCCGGGTGCATCCGGCACGTCATGTCGGCGGTCGTCGTGTCCGCCGTCGCGCCGTCGCGCCGTCGCGCGGGACGCAGATCACTTCGGTGCCTGTCTGCCACCACCACAGCAAAGCCAAGCCTTCTGCGCTCCTGGCAGCAGCTTCTGCGCTCCTGCCGGCCCTTTCCGTATCGCTGCACCGCTGGCTGGAGCGTAGCATCATGCGCACATGTAAAACACGGACGTTTCAGCGAAGGCCTGCCGGATCGCTGGAACCTGGGCTCGGCGCTTGTTTGGCGTATGCATTTTTTCTTCTTTTTTTTCTGTTTTTCGGCGGTTTTTTCCTCTTCCTTTCTTTTCTCTTCCTGCTTTGTTTTATGCCTTTCCTTCTCCTTTGTCTCCTCCCGACCACTTTCTCCTTTTCTCCTGTCACGGGCCACCTCTGGCGCGGTTGCATGGCTGGCTGTCTGTGTCGATGTGGCGCTGCGCTCCTACCCGAGTGCGCGGGCGAGACACGCCGGCTGCTCCGTTGGATGCAGCAGGCAAAAGGCGGACCGGGGAGGCAGCAGACTGCGTCCCCGCAGCGGACAAGGTTAGAGTGCGCCAGCGACAGCGTCGCGCCCCCCAGCTGACAGCCAAAACGTCATGTAGCCAGGTAGCGAGTGGGCAGGTGTGAGGTGTGACCGTCACCCCCCCACTTGATCGCCCAACATGATGCGTAGCCACAGCCACAATGGCAATCGATGCCCGACGACAGTGAGAAACATCCAAACATACAGGTGCATCCATGCAGCCAGGGACGCGCTGCGGTCTGCCAGCTGCAAGCAGAGTAACACTGGACACTAGGCTGGGACTAGTCCAGGGCGCGCGCAGCCCACATGCCCGGATCGGGGATATCGCGCCTGCACGCCGATCGGCCACAATGTGGCGAATGGCATGTATCTGAATTGCAGCGGGAGGCGCCCCCGCGCCGTGCAGGCAGCGCAGGCGGCGGGGCAATTCTGGCAGGCGCATTCCTTCGTGCCTGTCGCCATACTGGCCGCGGCGGGGTGGCGCACACTACGGCGCCGGTGAGTGACAATTGCAATCGCCAGCACCGGCACCGGGCCAATTGGCCCGTGAGGCGGCCACTGGCCACTGTCAACGGCCGAGGCGCGCTGCGCTGTAGACGCGCAGTGGCAGTGTCTCCGCGCCATGGCAAGTGGTCGGTGGGCCCAGATAGCCGAGCCCGGTGGGTGCCACTGCAGGATATTAGTGGATCCCGGCCGCAAGGAAACGAGTAGGCGGCGCAGCACGCCAGCCGAGTACATATACCGACTAGCAGTCAACGGGTGCGGGTGCGGGTGCGCGGACACGGCCTCGGAGCACGCACGCCGCCTTGGCCTTGAGAAGCTGCCACAAAAGGCACGGGCACGAGAACGAGAACGAGAACGAGCATGAGGCCAGGCTACAGTCCGGGCTGCAACGGGGCACAGCGCCAACAGCAACACACACACACAGACACCCATACCGCCTCGGCCCCGCGGCGTCGGAGCAGAGTCTGTGGCTGTGCGCTAGCTGGCAGGCGCTGTGCTGGTGTTTCCGCTGCGGTAGCGGCCCTGTGCGGCGCGGTCGCAGCGGCCACGACGCAAGACGCGGAGCGCACGCCGGGAGGGAACAGACGGGACGCACGCAGGACGGCCTGGAGCGCCTACTGCACGGGCCATGTGCGTATCGGCACAATGTCCAACCGGCGCACTCTGGCACACACGGGGGCCGCGCTCCGCGCCTGCTCGCCGCGTCCGCTCGCCGCTCGCTGTCCGGCCGCTTCCATGTCCGTACGCCCTCACTTGGACGCCCGCACTCCCACTGCGGGCGTCGGCAGAGTGCGCTGCACGGCGGGATGCATCGCCCGCGCCGGCGAGCCGAACCAACCACGAGCCGAGCTGCCCCTGCGTCCGTCTCCTGCATCGTGCATCGCGGCTTGCGCTCTGCGTCTACGTCGTGTGTCCGCGTTCCGTGTCCTGCCTCGTGTGGTGTGGCCTCGGCACAGCGGAGGCCGCGACAGACCGCCGACGGCCGGCTCGCAGGCTCCGTGGCGTGTCCTGCCTGAACCCTGCCGCCGCAATCTGGTACTGAACGCGCACGAGACCGCGCGTCTTCTCGGCACGCTGTTCTGCCCACTTGCGTCCACTCGCTGTCCGTCCTGCTCGCTACGGCTGCCTACGGTTGCCGCTGCGGCTGCCCACTGCACCTGTCCGCTTCCAGCCTCCGGCATTGCTCGTTGTCTCACCCCCGCGTTCCGCAGCTGGTTGCCCGCCAGGTCTGCAAACTAGTGGGCCCGCGACACCCATGAGCGAGCACTGCACCCAGAGACGCAAACCGTCGTTCGTCAGCAGAAAGTGAACAGTCGTAGTTAGCGATCAGCCACACCCCACCGTCACCGGCACTATCATCATCACCGCCACACCGCACCGCCACCACCACACGCGTGGTCATGTACATTTCATCTTCCGCTTCTACGTTTGCCTGCTACACTGCGGCCAGCTCGGCCGGCCGCAGCCCACCGCGTCGCCAGTGGCGCCGGCCCCGGTGGATTTAGGGTGTCTCTTCTCCGCGGGTCGTGTGCGAGTTTTCTGTGGCGGTGAGGCACTGGCTCCTGCGCGCTGCACACCGACACGCGCCCACACACGCCCACACACGCCCGCGCACCAGCGCCGCGCCGCGCTTAGCGGCTGCGGAACGTGCGGCCGGTGGCGGTTTTGCGCTCGCCGGTCTGGGCGGCCTCGGGCTTGGCGCGGTTGAGCACCTTGAGGAACTCTGCGACGCGGTGGCGCATGCGCGAGTGCATGTACGCCTTGGAGCACTTGATGTGGTAGTGGAGGTAGTCGCGGAAGAGCTGGATGCGGGAGATGGTCTGGATGGCCTGGGCGGGGTTGGCAAAGTGGCGGGGCGAGAGGATAAAAGTCACGTAGCCGACGTCCTCGGTGCGCTTCAGGCCGGGCACCTGGCGGATCTCGAGGGGCGGCTCGCGGTTCGAGTACGTCACTTGCGGTGCGCTCTGGAGCGACTGGAGCTTGCGGGCGTCGACAAATTCCTGCGGGGGTGAGTACACTCTGGTGCAGATGGGGCTCACCTGGAGGAACACGCGGCCGTAGACGCGGTCAGTGTCGTCGTGGAACTGGGTCGAGAAGATGACAGTGACACGGTCGTGGCTGGCGCGCACAAACATGGCCTCCGAGTCGCGGTACTTGATAATCTTGAGCTCGCCCTTGCTCTCGGCGGGCTGGAGGTCCATCTGCTGCGCGCCGGCGGGCTCCTTGTAGTTGGCCTGCAGTGTCTTTTGCTCGTCGAACGCGGCAAGGAACGGCGCAGCGAGCGCGTTGCGCTTGATGAGCGAGAGGTGCGAGATGAGCTCGGCGCGCTCCTCTGTTGGTCAGCGACCTGGGCAGGGAGTCTGGAGCTGCACGGCCTGAGACGCCGCATCGTGACAGGTATCCGTAGATGTGGCCGAGATCGAGCAACTCGACGGCTTGCACGGGTAGTGCCATCCCGGATGCGATGAGCGCACATCAGATGCGGACTGGCTGAGCACAGGGCGCACCCGCAGCTGGCAGCTCCACACCTCAGCCATCTCCGCTCGGGACTGGAACTCGCAAACGCCTGCACGCGACGCACTCACCAGGGGTGGCGGGGAGACGCTCGAGGTCAATGTTGAGTGAGACGTTGTAGCCAAACTCGGTCTCAGCCTCGGGGAGGATGTAGCCGGCGTAAGACTCCTCGAGGTGCTGGCGGGCGCCGTACTTGATGAGGTCGGGCCAGCACTGGATGGCCATGGAGAGCTGGAGGACGGTCTTTGCCTGGGGCGTCGAGATGTGGAAGCGGACCGAGTCAAAGTCGACAAACTGAATGTCGGCGCGGGATGGCCTGGGGTTAGGATGCGGGGGTAGCTGGGAGCGGAGCGGGGTTTGGACTTACTTCTCGAAGCGGTCGGTGAGGACATCGTGGATGATGACGCTGTGGGACTGGAGAGTTAGATGCCAGACGCAATGACGCTAACTCACTTCCAAGAGGATCATGGTGGGCTGTGTGTGATGGGTGTTTACTTTTGGAGACGAGGCGAGAGTAGAGTGAGGCGGGGGTTGTGTTGGTAGTGTTGATGGAGAGAGAGACGGAGACTACGACGACTAGGACGAGAGACTCAGCGGCGAGCACTGCAGTGATGGTGATGGTGGCAGTGGTGGTGACGCAGTGCTCGTCGGCGTTCCCTGGACTGGACTGGAGGGCTGGACGGAAGCAAATCACCACGTGGGAAAGTGTCAGGCTGAAGGAATCCAGTGTGGTGAACCTGACATTTGGGTGATAATATCAGATTGTAATGTCTATTTAGTCCTTGGGAGAACCTATTAGAGTTTAATGTAAATTTGTAATCGATGGATCCCATGGGTGGTGTGTTTGTTGTTGGCCGTGGATCACTGTCCATTGTCCCTTTTTCCCCCCCAAAGCTATTCCAGCCGCGGTCGCCGAACCCCGCTCCTCCTCCGTGGGATCCATCTCTGTTGGCCGTGGACCCCACTGGCTCTCTCCATCTCTTTTGTTCTCTCTTTCTCTCTCCTCCAGCCCAGCCCAGCCCAGCCCAGCCACAGCGAGAGCAGCAGCAGCAGCAGCAGCAGCAGCAGCAGCAGAGACGGCAGAAACAGAAACAACAAAAACGCCAAAGTCCCAGACCGAAAACGCCACGCCACATCCACCACCACCCACTCACTCCCTGGCTGGCTGGCACACTCGGGACGAGTTGAATCGTCTCACCCTCGCAATCCATTCCACCCACCACCCACAAACTTATTTTACTTCCCTCCATCTCACTCTACCTCTCTTCTTCGCCATCAACACCACCCACAATGTCGAGCTCAACAGCAACAACACCACTCTCCCCACCCCCAAACCGTCGTCGCAGCTCGAGCGTCACTAGCGCACTCCGGTAAGTGATCCATTCCATTCCCCCCGTCCAAGCCGTCGGGCAGCGCCAGCAGCACGCTCCACCGCTCCTACCCCCGAGCCACCCGAGAGAACAGCGCGCCGCACACCTCGGAGCACGGCCTGCAACGCACAAGCGTCGTGGGGCAACCACCCAGTGCCAGTGCGCCTGCGCCTCGCGCCCATCAATCGCTCGCTACAGGGACGACTCGCGTATCATCTCCTTTGATGCCGCCCCACCCGAAGCCGCAAAGCGCAAAGCCGGCTCCCCCGCGTGTCCCTCCTCGTTCTCCAGCTAACACCACAGGCAAGTGCCCCTCAACGAGCACAAGCACCCCAAGTGAGTACTTTCTCTCTCTTTCTCTCCTTTTGTTTCTGCCCCCCTCGGCCCCCGGAGCACCCTCCGAGCTACCCGGAACGGAATCCCCGAACGCCCGCCCCGGCTATTGCCTCCACGCCAGCACCGTGTGGCTGCGCGCCGCAAACACCTCTGGCCCCACGGCCCAAACCACAGCCACAGCCATGCTGACCGCCAGGATCAAGTCCGAGGTGCAGCCGCTCACCGGTCCCACGCGGCCCCGCGATGACCAGGACCAGCTGCCGGAGCGCTACCGCACGCTCGGCTTCAAGCAGGACCTCCGCACCGGCCGCTGGATGCTTGTGCCCTGTGAGTGCCTCGCCGAGTGCTGGTTGCTCGATCGAAGCGGTGCGATGCAGCGCGTTGGTTGCAGCACACGCGGCGCACCCACGAGCCGATCGCATTGTCGGCAGCAGCTGACGTCCAGTCTCGTCGTTTGTCCTCATGATCATCCCCATCATCCTCTACGGCAACCAGTTTATGCTCATCGACCTCGGCCTCATGGGACCCTACAAGGCCAATCCCTTTGAGTGGATGATCTTCCCCAGCTACCGCCTCCCGAACGGAAAGTACGAAAAGGGATGGAAGGACCTCGTGTTTATCGGCTACCACATCATCTTCTGGTCGTGGGTCCGCCAGTTTGTCACGCTCCACCTCCTCCGCCCGCTCGCCCGCAGCCTCGGCATCCGCGGCGCCAAGATTATGCGCTTCACCGAGCAGGGCTACGCGATCTTTTACTTTGGCATCATGGGCATTGCCGGTATCCTCGTCATGAGGGAGCTCCCCACCTGGTGGTACAAGACCGAGTACTTTTGGATCGGCTACCCGCACACTGAAATGACCCGCGGCCTCAAGTCGTACTACCTCCTCCAGGCGTCCTACTGGTGCCAGCAGACGATCATCCTCGCGCTCAAGATTGAAAAGCCCCGCAAGGACTTTAAGGAGCTCGTCGCGCACCACATTGTGACCCTCTGGCTCATCGGATGGAGCTACGGCATCTCGCTCACCTACATTGGTGTCTCGATCTTTGTCACCATGGACGTCTCGGACATTTTCCTCGCGGTGAGTTGACACGAGTTGAAAGGTTGCTAACTCTGCAGCTCGCAAAGTGCGTCAACTATGTCAGCGAACCCGCGTCGACGCCCTTCTTTGCGGCCTTTGTCGGCGTGTGGACCTACTTCCGCCACTACCTCAACCTGCACATTCTCTACTCGGTGTACACGCAGTTTGAGCTCATCCCCGAGGCGGCGCGCCAGGCGTTTGACCCGCTCAACGGCAAGTGGATGGTCGGCTGGATGAAGTGGCAGATCTTTACGCCCATCTTCCTCCTCCAGTGCATCAACCTCTTCTGGTACTTTCTCATCTGGCGCATCCTGTTCCGCATCGTCTTCCTCAACATCCAAAAGGACGAGCGCTCGGACGACGAGGACGACTCGGAGGAGCCCACCAAGCAGGTCGGCGCCGCGGACAAGGCCCAGTAGGGTGCTTTTCTCTGCGTAGCGCATACCCCCCCCACACACAGCAACAACAACAACAACAACAACCAACGACCCCACCCACACCCCACCCCGAACCGACCGACGCTCGAACCCCCGACGTGCGCGACGTGCCGTTTACGGATAGATGACTAGCTACTATTACAATAACACCTATTACTTGCTACTGTGGGCGGGAGGCGGAGGCCACGAGCCGGACTGGCAGACGAGACACTGACTGGCGGGCGTTGGGGACTGACACTAGTGCTGCATGCGCTTCTTTCTAACGCGGTGGCATCGGCCTCGGCGCACGCTGGAGCGACGCTGTGTTGTTTGCTCCGGTTGTTGTTGTGGTTACCGGTACCTGGGTAAGCCACTTTGCTCTGTTCCGCAGTGCGGGCGGGAGTGTGGCGGCCACGGTGTGGGAGAGTGGAGGGCCTGGAAGCTGGAGGGCTCGAGGACGGATGTACATGGCGAGCACGGGTATAGAGGAGGCTGCACGTGGGTGTGAGGTGAGGTGAGGTGAGATCATGAGATTGCGATATTGAGAGTGATGGGAATATATATTTGTGTGAGATTTGTGGAGATGAGGAATATGTGGAATCGAGCTGGTCGTGGTGTCACTGGTTTCCCGTTCGGCCCGTTCCCGCTCTCTGCAACGCTGCAACGCTGCCAGGCTGCTGCTTCCACCCAGGGCATGCATGCATGCATGCTAATAGTAGTAGTAAGAGTATACCGTTATTATGCTCAAAGCTCTCTCCCTTGTGATTAGGAATAGCGGGCACAGTGTCTAATGCCACGTGCCACATTACGGCACACGCGCACACGATGACGGTGGGTGTTGCCTGGCTGGGACCTGGGGTTGTGTCTTCCCCAGAATGGGAGATTGCCGCCACCCAGCGTAGCGTAGCCGTCCATCCTTCCCATGACTACAACCACACCCCCCATCCATCTCCCACTGTTGCTCTCTCTCTCTCCCTCTCCCTCTCTCTCTCCCTCGTCGTCGTTGTCATTGCTCACACTACCACCAACTACATCCAGCCCACCTACCTACCTCTCTCTCTCCCATCCATCCTACTCCCTCACACCACTCCCCGCAGCCACCATGCCAGGCGCAGGCTCAGCGCTCTCTGCAGCATTCGCAGGCGTGTCATCGCCATTCGCCACCCGCAGATCCAGCCGCACACCACAAACAACAACCACCACCGCACAACCACCAGACGATGGCACTCCCCCGCCAGCAGGCTTTGACAGCTGCTTTGGCGTCCGGAGCCTCGAGGGAAGCGTCCAGTGGGATGCAGACGACGCAGCAGCGGCAGCAGACCACCCAGAGCACACCGGCTCCAACAGCGGCTCAGGCTCAGGCTCAGCCAGCGAGCAGACGAGCGACGACGACGACGCCGACGCCGACGCCGTAGCCAGCAAGCAAACACACAGAGGGAGAAGAGGAAAGAGGGAAGGCACGACGCAAGGGCATGATGCAGCGATGGATGCAGATGCATGGCGGGATGAAGTCGGGATGTCATCTAGTACGCATGGAGGTTATGGTGACGACGATGGCGAGCGGGGTGGCGAGGGGTTGTTGTGGTGGTGGTGAGGCGTGTGTTTGCGCGTCGGCGGCGACATGATGATCGCGTGGAGGAGGACGCGCAAGTGCGGTGTTGCCGTGCCAGAGCAAGTAGGAGGATAGGGGGAGGGGGAGGAAAAGTGAGTAGGATGGGTTGATGACATACCGACGTAAACCTTGGCAGCGGACATTGTAGTAGTTGTTGTAGTTGTTGTTGTTGATGGGATGGAGAGGGGGATGGATGATGAGGAGGAAAAGAGAGAGAGTGGGAGAAGGTGATGTGGTGGGTGTGAAAGGGGCGYGAGTGGTGGTGGTGGTGGTGGTGGTGGTGGTGGTTGCTGCTGCTGTTGTTGTTGTTGTTGAGGTGATGAGTGATGATGATGAAGGGGATGATGGTGATGAGCAGAGAGGAGGGGTAGAATCTGTTTTTATTTTGTTGCCACCCCCCTTTCCTTCCTTCCTTCCCTCCCCTTCCCTGCCTTCCTTGCCTTCCCTTTTGTCTTCCTCTGACCGAAAAAATGGGTCACAACAGAGTTTACAGCCCGCCCTGCGCGTCGTCTCCCGCAGGTGCTGCCAATCTGAGACAGCTGGAATGGGCTCATTGTCGTCATTGCTGTTGCCCTGCTCGCCGGTTACGGCATCTCGGCCGCCTGACTCGAAAGCAAAAGCGAGGGAGGGAGGGAGGGGTCATTCTTCAGGGGCAGTGGCGGCCGATGGTGAGAGTGGTGCTCGTCATCAAGAGCTAAATCGCTCTCCTCGGCGTCCTTGGAGCCGAGCTAGCGACCCATGGCGCTGCTGCTGCTGCTGCTGACAAACTGGCTCAGCCGATGCACGCAATGTTGCACCGGAATCCAAGAGCCAAGAGCAAGTCGAAGAAGATGGGCGGGCCATGTGATCAACCCGTCATTCCACCATTCCACTTTAGACTCTGGCTCCCTATCCATCTCTCCCTCCCTCGGCCGAGTGGCACCCGTTCAGCTACCTCGAGCCCGCAACTCTCTCGTTTGTCCGTCTGTTTGTTGACAAAGCCCATCAGGCAGCTCAGCAGGCCACAGCACCAATGTGGCGGAATCCGCGCGGCTGGTCCGTGCAAGTGCTGAACAAGCTCTTGGACATTCTTCTTCTCTGCATTGTAGTCTCGCTGTTCTGCGCCCAGATCAAAGGCACACGCCTCGTTTGGGGAAGCGAGACTGTGCATGGGCCCGGCAGTCAGCTGGCCAGTGCCCAGCGAGGGACAGGGAGGGTCCGCTGGCCGGAGCTCGAGCTGGGGGCGACCACCTGCGATCAATCTGTGTGAGACCAGACGCCCCAACGCCACCGTCTCGTGTCTCGGAAAGAAGAGGCAGTCGCAGTCGCGGTATGCGTTAGTAGCAACATGTGTCTGTATGCAAGGCCCGCAGCCAGCGTGCATGCCTCGGACCCCGAGGGGAGCGAGCGACACTGCAGACTCTGGTCCGCTTGGGCAAGGACCGGTTGGGTAAGACTCGCAGCGTTGCTCGTCTGCTTTCTATGTATCCCACCAGGATGAGCACTCTTCTTCTGCATCTCTGGCTCTCCAATTGCAATCTGGCCACTCGGGCTCCACGATTCCATGTACCGCATGCATGCACCAGAATCACAGCGCAAGGTCAGTTGTTGAGAACAACAGCTGCCACAAGCCTATTCACTTGGCGGAAAGGCGCGCCACATTCATGTGCGCCTATCCCGCACCAGGAAACCTCCACCCACCACCCGCCATGTCATCATCACCGTCCTCGTCGCCATCAACACCTTGTCGTGCACCATCCTCTCTCTCTCGCACATCCCCGGCACCCCCGCGATGACCACCCCGCTCTCCTCCGTCCCCGACCGCGTCCTGTCACCGACCCGCAGCGCCGCCGCCGAGGTCCGCCGCCAGCGCCGCGAGCAGCTCCGCGACTTCTACGGCCTCCCAAAGGGCGCCGTCCCGCCCGCGGGACCCGGAACGCCCGGCACGCCGACCGGCTCGGGCCCCGCCGGCACGGGCTC
>PQXP01000583.1:0-12979 GCA_002973495.1 Apiotrichum akiyoshidainum
GGAGTGAGTGTTGTTGTTGGTGGCTGTTGTTGTCGTTGCTGCTGCTGCTGTTGTTGTTGTTGATGTTGTTGCTGATTATAGTGGTGATATGATCAATGGCAGCGGCAACAAGACAGACGACTTGGACGGCGGCGATGATGAGAAGAGACGAAGGGGAGTCTGAGCGGCGGCGGCGGCGGTGGCAGCAGGTAGACAGAGCAGGATGGATGGATGGATGGGTGGATGGATGCACGGTTCCGGGATGAATGTTTTGAAAATGGGACAGGGGAATTCGGGGCGGCGGCGGCAGCAGGCAGGCAGGCAGGCAGGCAGGCAGGCAGGCAGGCAGGCAGGCAGGCAGGCAGGCAGGCAGGCAGGCAGGCAGGCAGGCAGGCAGGCAGGCAGCCCTCAGGCTCGAGACTCAGACTCAGGCTCAGGCTCAGGCTCAAGCTCTGGACCCCAAGGGACCGCCGTGTCGTAAGTTGGCCGCCGACAAAAGAGTGTTTGATGGTGACAAAGGGGCCAGGATGCAGTGACAGAGTGGGTGGCATGGCAGATAGATACATTGAGCAGCAGTAAATGTATACCCGAAAAAAAGAAGAAAAAAAAGAAAAAAAAAAAAGAAAGAAAAAGGCTGCAACGCGAGACGCGCTCTAGATGGACTACTGTTTTTGTTTATTTTGTTGTTGTTTGGTTGTTGTTGGCGGGCAGAAGGAGAAGAAAAAAGTGAGACACTCGAAAAAGAATGAAAAGAAGAACAGCACTGATTTCCACCACCACCACCACCTCCTCCTCCTCCTCCTCCTCCTCCTCCTCCTCCTCCTCCTCCTGATGCTGATGCTGGATGCTGTCATCTGCAGCACCTCTCGAGACGATGCGAAACAGCCCGCGGAGTCTGCAGACGAGTACGCGCTGCTGCACCGTATACACTTCTGGGCCCGGGATCCATACACCCAGAGAGGCAACTCACAAACCCAGGACAGCGGAGCCGCAGAGTCACCTGTCGTCCCATTCCTGCACAACAAAGCCTAATGCCCATCTCGGAGACCATGTTGTCGGCCTTGCTCACACTGCTCGTCGTCGAGGAGCACCTGTCAGCTCCTAAGCTGCGAGCCGGGAAACAGTGTGGGCATGCATTCGCCTCGTGATTTGCCCGTCTGTAATTGTATTCGGCAGCAGCCTGCACTAGCGCGCAAAGAAAGGCGAAAGAGTGCCAGCCTGCCGCATACGGACAGTGGCGCGCCGCACGGAGCGCTTTGACCTCTGGCTGCTCGTGCCCGGTGCCGCTCGTAAAGCAGGCCCAACGAGCGGCGGGCAATACAATGCCCCCGACCCCGACCCCGACCCCAACCAACCCCACTGCCACCAGTCTCATTCTCGCCTGTTCACTCTGCAGCCCGTGTCTTTGCGGCAGGTGTTTGGTGTTGCGCGTCTCAGCAACCGCTGTTACAAGTACAGACGACCTCCCGGTGCCCGGCGCCACCCCCGGCACGGCAGGCAGGCAGACCGGCAGGCACATGGCCAGGCTGCGGCAAGCGGCACACGGCACACGGCACACGGCACACGGCACACGGCACACGGCACATCCGCGGACACGCTCACGAGAGGGTCCTCCTTCGGGTGCCCTCCAGCACGAGCAGTGGCAGTAGCAGCAGCAGTGTACCGTGTACGGCCGACAGTGTACCATGCAAGGGCGGGCGGGGGACAATCAGTATGGGCAGTATGATCAGTATGACGACACGCGTGCATGATGCATTCCGACCAGCACCCTGGCGCTCCTCATCCCCACGCTGTACGCTGGGTTGTACGTGCTACAGGTGTCTGCCATGTACGCGCCAACGACTGCAGACGCCCAGGGGCCAGGGGAGCGTACTGAACGCGTCGCAAGACACCCCCCCCCTCTTTTTCTCAGGCATAAAAGGCTTCAGGGAACTATGGCAATGGAGCAATCCGTCAGGCTGCAGGAGCAGGAGGAGCTCACTCAGTCGAATCGATTACTGTAAGATGAAAGGGCAGAGAACTGCTACTCTGCTGCTGCTGCTGCTGCTGCTGCTGCTGCTGTTCTTGTTCTTGTTGTTCACGCCTCCGCCGTACAGCAGAGAGAGAGAGAGAGAGAGAGAGAGAGAACCAGTTTGCCACCCGATTCCCCCCCGGGTTTCATCTGAAAAGAAAAGAGAAAAGTGGAGGGGGTTGTGGCTCAACCTCGTGGAATGACATCATGGCGTTTCTCCCTCCCCCGCTTACGTCATCGCATTGCATCATCACATCATCGCCTGCCCAGAAAGCGACACAGTCTTGGGGCGATCATCTGCATCGTAGGCTGCGGGTGGGGCTGCGACTGTGGCAGTGTCACAAGGGCATGCCCCGATGCCCGATGCCGATGCTCGTGGCAGAAAGGACAGATGGCACGTTCGTCAGCATACAAACGACTCTCTTTGGCGGCTCAGGCTGCGGCGCGCCCACGCAAAGAGTTGCACTGCAATGCCCCCGCCGATTGCTGTGCCCCTCGCGCGCGTCTGGTCTTGCTCTTATCTTCTGCTCCGTGCGGTCCTCCTTCCGCCCCTCTCTCGGCAGGCCCCTGCCGTCTCCGCGGCCGCACATGCTCGCTCTCGGCAGTGCATGTCGCCGGCGCAGCCCTTGTCGGCTGCCGTGCCGTCGTGCTGGCATTGGTACTGGTACTGGTACTGTGTGTTCATTGCGCTCGCCGTGGCATGCAGGACACGACACGCTCCTGCGGCGGGCGGGGCTGTCCGGCGCGCATGCCCTGGGCAGGCAGCATGCTGGACGGACTGTACATCTGCGCATGCGGGGCAGCCGCGCGGCCGCGCGCGGGTAGCTGTCGCCATGTACAGCGACGCGGCTATCTGTCGGGCCGCAAGGAGAACAGGACTGCGCCGCAGGCCGTGCAGGATAGGAGGCAGGACGCAGGACGCAGGAAGCAGGACGCAGGAATCGGGCAGGCAGGGAGCCGGCAGGAATGCGACGCACCGCATGGGCGGGTGTGCCCCACGGTCGCCGACTGCGGGGCAGCGGGCGCTCTCGGGCGGGCAGGCTGCAGCGGCAGGGACGCGGTGTGCGGCCGCCGCCACTGCGCCGCCGCCCTGTCGTGGTGCTCCCGGTCGAGAGGCGGGGCGCGCAGGCGCGTATTCTGACGTCTGCAGCAGACTGGGACCACCGCTGGTACAGCGTGCAGAGCTAGGCAGGCATGCATGCGGGCGATAAGATGACATGCGGCTGCGGCTGCGGCGGCCTTGCAGCAGACAGCACCTCGGCCGCTGCTGGCTGCTGGCTTCTGGCTGCTGGCTGCTGGCTGCTGGATTCCGTCTCCTGGATCCCTCGTGCTTGCCGTCCTGGCCGTCCTGGCCGTCCTGTCCATCCTGGTCCTGGCTGGTCGCGTCTCCTGTCCGCTCCTGGCTCCGCCCTCTGGGTGCCCCTCTGGTGGGTAACCTCAAACACCCCGCCATCTCGGCTGCTTCTGGGAGACCGTCTGATGGGCGGACAAAGTCATGTCGGTGGAATGCATGCATGCAAGGGGAGGGGTAGCGAGCAGAGAAGCGAGAGTTGGCTGGAATGCATGCAGTGGGGGGGCACCACTGGTGCTAAACTTTTTCGGCGCCTTTTTTGTAATGAAAACTACGTCATTTCTAATTGTGGGTGGGGTGGAGTGGAGTGAAAAAAAGTTTGGATTATTAATGTATTTTTGTAATGGGCCGCGAGATGCTTGCCTGCCCAGAGCTGCTGTCGCGGCCCCCGGTTCTTTTGCAGTGCAACCACCACTCTCCCCAGCCAAAGGTGGTGTGGATCATCATTCCATCCATCCACTCGTCCCTCTTCTCCTTTCCCTTCCGTCTCTTCGAGCTCATCGTTGTCATCCACCATCTAACTCACACACCCTCCATTCACAACAACAACAACAACAACAACAACACCACCACCACCACCACCACCACAATCCTTTGACACTTTCACCACACCGGGCACCCCTTTCCTCCCGGCACATCCTTGCACCACCCACATCGGTCGACGACTATCCTCCCCCGTCGACCCTCCCTCAACCACCTCACCCACCAACACACCCCGCAACCACCCATCACCATCGACATCTCCTCTCCCCCCTTCCACCCCCCCCACCCCTCGACTCTCCACCAGCGCACGCACGCACACTAACACCCACCCCGCCCCGCCTTGACTCGGCCGCCGCGGGGGGATCCATCGCCATCGCACCGCCGCCCGGCGCCGCCCCTCCGCATGCCGTTACTCGGGCGGCCCTCGCGGTCGTACAAGAACGTCGAGCATAATGTCGAGGGTCTCAGCGCCGTCGGCTCGGCGCCGTACTCGTCTGCACGGAGAAAAGACAATGGCACAACAGAGTACACTGTCAAGACGTACCGGCCATGTGAGTTCCACTTGTTGATTACCATTGCCGTCGGTGCCTGACCACCCACCCCACAGCGTACGCCGAGCTCCACTTTAAACGCCAGGCAATGCACGACCCGCATCCCAACAGCTCCTTTTCCCCCCTCCCTCCAGCATTCCAACTCGGTCGCAAGAACAAGGAGCAGGCCCTCGCTGGACAGCGGGCTGAGCTCGACCACATCCTCGAGCCCGGCTACAAGACAGCCGCGAGCGTGTACGGCGACGACGACAACACGAGCGTCGCCGGCCCCAGCAGGCTCTCCTCTGTGCGCACCGCGGGTGGACTGAGCGCCCTCGGGCGGCGTAAACAGGACGAGAGCTTGAGGCACACCGGGTCGGTGACGAATTTTACGCATCATCCAAAACCCAGCGAGGGTGGAGTCGCCCGCAGAGCACTTGGTGGTGTCTACGTCGACTCGACCGGTCGGCTCCACGACACGGAATACGACCCATTCGCTGGAGTCTCAGAGCTCTCCCGACGGAAATCCCGGCGGCGGTCTGCCTTTGGCGGACAGAACAGGCGCGGATCATGCTCTAGCGAAAGCGTGTCTGGATCCAGTGATGACTCGGAGGTCGGAACACTGCAGCGAACAAGCTTTGACGCGAGATTGTCGACAGAGGAGGAGCGCGAAAAGGATGAGATACGGAGACGGCTCGAGGTGGAGCGCCGCAGACTCGACGAGGTCTCTGGGTACGCCGCCGCACGACGCAAGAGCATGATGAGCGACCGCGCCAGCGGTATCATGGCCAACGGACGCGCAACACCCAGCATCCGCTCGGCCAACGATGACAGCCAGAGCTTTGTCACAAACGGCACCGGCACGACGCACAACCACACACGCACCGCGTCGCGCCTCAGCCAGCACCACGTCCCTTCCCCCCTCACGCCGACATTCGAGGACGCCACTGCTGCGACTTTGACTTCGCCCACCACAAACGGCCGCCCGCGCACGGCCAGCTTTGCATCGGCGAGTTCGTACAACACGGGCCGCATCTCGGGCCGCGCCACAAGCAGTGCCGGCGGCGGCGACGAATCTCCGCGGAAACACACCGAGACCACGCCTCCGGACGCAGACTATGCACACTCGCCCGTGCGCAACAAGGAGAGGCCGAGAGAGGTGGAACAGTCGCCCACCGAGGTCGACAAGCCGCCGCCAGCCTACAAGCGTGACATGTCCGTGGACCCTGCGCCGCCAAGTGACGCCGGCAGTGTGCTCTCTCAACCAATGAGCCCAGCAGCCAAGCCGCACCGCCTTGTGGGACCCGACATTCTCGTGCCCGTGCCAAAAGCGAGCATCCACAAGCTGCTGCCACCAGAGAAGGACCGCCACGAGACGATTACGACAATCCGGAGCGGGCGGACTCTGACGCAGACGACGCCGCGCGCGACGCCATCTCCCGCACGGCAGACGGTCGAGCGCGCGCCAGACGGCGCCACGCGTATTACCGGCTTTGACGCACCCGCTGCGCCGCCTCGCACGCCGATGCCTGCCAGCATTGCGAGCGGCCGCGGTGGCCTCTCCACTATGGTTACCGAGTCGGTGCGCTCGCACTCGAGTTCGCGCTCCAGTGAACGCGACCAGCGCAGCGTCGGCGGCGACCACCACGTGCAGGCGCGCCAGAAGCCTGCCGAGCGCCCGCGCGAGCAGGTATTCCCCGAGACGCCCGCGCAGGCCAAGCGGCGCGAGGAAAAGGAGCGGCGCAACCTGCGTGCTGGCCGGACTCCCGCCGGCACGCGCCCGGCCGACATGAGCATGACAGTGACGGCGTCGGCGCGCACGCGCATCCTCCCCGAGATTGAAATCGTCGAGGACGACGACCCGCGCATCATCTTTCCCTCCAACGGCCAGACGACCCGCGTGCAGCACTACCCGTACGAGTACGTGCGCGCCGTCGGCGGCGGCAGCACCACGGGCCGCCTTGACGCGTCGGGCCCGACGCGCCTCGCGAGCATCGACTATGGGTCCCGGGACCGCAGCGCCGAGCGCGACCGCTCGTTTGACAACCGCAGCGTCAGTATCCGCGAGCGCGACACGTCGGTCGGCAGCAACCGCGCGCCGTCGGCCATTATCGAGGAGACGGGCGGAGGATACCTGCCCTCCCGCTGGGCGTCGGGCGACCGCCAGCTCCGCGTCACCGAGGAGCAAAAGGAGAGATACCGCCCCTCGGAGTGGGGCGGGCGCCACGGAGACCTCGGCGGACGGGTAGAGGATTGGCGGTGAGTACGAGCTGCGGCTGCGGACGGCAACGGGCTGCGGGCAGCGGGCTGCGGGCAGGCGATGCAGGCCAGCGATGCCGCGCACCGAGGACGAAGCACGGACCAGAGCAAAGCGGTGCCGGCAGGCCCACCTTGGTGCCTGCCCCTACCCTGGCCCCCGGCCCCGCCGCCGCCGGCCGCCGGTCGCCGGTCGGGTAGTCACCCTGCAGCACCTCGGTGCGCGCTCGCAGCACACAGTCCCAAATCAACGTAAACGCATGTCGCTGACATCCCAGGCCCGACCCAAAGGACGCGCTCAAGCGCAACCTCAAGGATCTGTCGACAAACGCGCGCTTTTCCATGTTCCGCGCCAAGAAGAAAATTCTGCGCAAGACGGACCTCTGATCGTGATCGCGATTGTGGTTGCGGTCGGGGTCGTGGTCGTGCGCGTGGCCGTATTGGGAGCTGGCGCTGGGGATGGATGGACATGGAGAGTAGGCTCCCCGTGCATTTCCTTGTTCCCTTTTCCACCTTTCTTGTTTGTTCGTTGTTGGCTTTTACTTTCACTGTCCCTTGGTGTTCTCTTTCCCCCCATTTCTTTCGCTCGACTCGACTTGCAGCCTTGCACGTCCCATGTCGCTGTCCCATTCTGTTCAGTTCGACACCGCACACCTTGCACGCACACACGCACACACCACCACCACCACCACCACCACCACCATTTCGCCACTACCAACCAGCACACCGGACCGCAGCCCGCGGGCCGGACACCCACACCCACACCAGCACAGCACATACCACACCACCACCACCACCACCMCCACCAYSATTCWCGCYWYYAYCAACACACGCAATGACCGCGGGGAGGGGCGGTAAGAGAAGAAGCAGAAGGGGAGGCGGACAGAGGAGAGAAAGTGGCGAGAAGGGAAGAAGCGGCGACTGCGGCGGCCCATACCTCATAGAAAACGTTTGTTTACAGCCTCTGGGCAGGTGTAACCCTCCTTTTTTTTTTTATGGATTACCGCTTGGAATTCCCTCTGTTGCGTAGCCGCGAGTGGGCCAGTGGCACGTGCCCAGAGCACCAGAGTCGCGAAGCAATTAGCACGATTCCTGCGAGCGAGAAGCCTTAGCCGCCGCGCTACCTGCCACTCTCTCGCTCGCCTCTCTCCTCGGCCATCTATGTCCGATTCCCCGCACGACGAGGTAGCGGCAGGCGGTTCGGCAGCTGCCCAGTCAGAGCCACTCGCTCGGTGAGCCCGGGTCCGTGCGAGCCGCTCGATACTCGGCAGAGGCGGACCCGTCGCGAGTGGCAGGCGGCATTGCAGGCACACCGGGGCGCGCGCCCGCCTCCCACGGCCCGCAGTCGCCGGCATTGCTGCACTGTAAGCAGTAAGCGGCACCACTACCTCTGACGGCGGCCCTCGTGAGCGCCCGATACGGGAAAACGCGCGGCCGGTCCTCCGTGCGTCGACACCGCGCTGCCGCGCTGCCGCGCTGCCGCGCACCTCGTCGCCATGCTCGCCACTTGCGCCCTGGTCGGGGGCCACACGGCGCGGGCACATCTGTCCCCACTTAGCCCATGTTCCGCGAACGGAGCCGGAGAGTGCTGTCGCCACGAATATCCGAGCGGCCGCGCCTTGAGTGGAGCCGCTCGCCAGTGGAACCTTTGCCACTGGCTGGACCTCTGGATCTCAAGACCTCTGAACCTTGAGTCGGAATGTGGGCGGCCAACCCTTACTGGGCGGATACCCGGCCCTTCGGCCCTCCTGGAGGGGTCGACTCTCCTGACCCCACCAGTGCCAGGTGCGGCGTGCGGGGCGGCGCAGCGACGTCTCCGCGTTCTCAGGAGGGACCAGTCGTATGGAGATAAACATGCCGACGACAGCGCTCGCACGGCGGGGCGACCTCGGCGCGCCGACTCGGGCAGACGCTGTTCGTGTTCGTCGGGGACAAACACCAACCGTCTCTTCGACTGTACATCACACCGAGGGGCGACTGCTCGGGCTGCCTCCTCCCCCTCTCCGCGCAGCCGAATATGTCTAGTGTCTAGCCAGTACTCCTCGCCTGTCGTCAGCTGACTGACGCCCACCAGCCCACCAGCCCACCAGCACTCTCCTCGCCGTCTCAGGTGGGGCCGCCACGGCCAGGCTGGCTCTGCGGGAATCAGTGTCAGCGCATACCCGCCCCCGCCATCCGCCACAGACCAGCCAGGCACTTGGAGCTTTCTAGGCCCTCTTCGCCAACGCCAGCCCGAGCGTCAACGTACATGCTGTTGTGTTGGGCCCACACACAATCTGCGGCACGCGCAGGAGAGTACCGCGCTGCTGCAGGTTCGAGGCGGAGCTAGCAGGCAGGGGCGGGCCCAGCGGTTCCTATGGCACTGCCACTACGGCGTCGACGACTCCGTCGCGCGCCACGCTCCCGGCCAGCTCCAATCTGACAAGTATCCCAAGTCCTCGGCTGAAGACATTTGCAGCTTGTCCGGCAAGTCTGGAGGCCAGCGTGGCGCGTGTTTTGTCGATTTTTTTTAATTTTTATTTTTTACTTTATTTCTTGTTCGAGGATTCGAGCCAACTCCCGACGGCCCGCCTTCGCTCTGGCCAACGGCCCCGCCTCGCCAGTGCCGACTGTCGCAAATGGCGCTGCCAGAGGCGATGAGCCTCCTGGGCCGATACGAGGTCATCATTTCATAGCACACATGGGTCTGTGGCCTCCACAGCTGGACCCCGGCACTCAGCGATAGCAACGTCACGGCCAACAGGGACGCTAGTTTGCTCTGGGGTCATTCCTAGAATGTGTCGTCGCACTCTGGAAATCTGGACTAGAGTCCAGAACAGAGAAAGCACAAGTCAGAAGCAGACTGTATCCCTGCAAGCGAGCAAACGCCGGCCCGAACTGTCGTCCCCCGGCAGAGAAAAATAAAACGAAGCGCGCCAAGGAGAAAGGTGACAAACAGAGTCACGCAGTCCGCCACACCCGCAATGGTAAAACATGGCACCCCCAGGCGACATGCATTGGCAGCTGTCCATACGGCAATAGAGCTAACCAGCAGCGCTCGCAGTGGAGGAGTGAGTGAGTGCTCGGCCCTGTGGCGGGTGGCGGTGGCGGCTGTGGCTGTGGCGCGTGGACGCCGAATACTGCATCCCATGACGGCCGGCTGCAACGAGGCAACGCATCGCACAACAGCACGGCGGCAGTAGCCGGCCGCACCAGGGCAGGGCTGGTGCCTGCACCTCGAGACGCCGGCGGCCTGCCAAACAAGCACATGGGCCGGTGCGCTGGAGTCGTGCGGCCAGGGTGTCTGCATCTAGGAACGAGCAAGAGCAGATACGGTGAACACGCTGCGGGTGCGTTCGGTGGACGCTGTTGGTGGCCCGGGCGGCGCGCGGACCATGTCTGAGCTGAGCATCTCCTTTCGTTGTAACGGGAGAAGCTCGGACAAAGAGAAGCAAGCGGAGGGGCAGCGGAGGAGGGAAAGACTGAGGAGGAGGAGCAACCGAGAATTCTCCGGACAGCCGGCATCGCTCCGTTCGCCGACACCAACACCGCGGCGGTGCCGTCGCCGGCACATGTGCACCCATCGCCGAGCAGAACCGAGCGAAGCGAACGACAGAGAGACAGGGAGACAGAAAGAGACAGAGAGGAACACCAAACGCGAAACCGAGACACGCCACCGCCGCCCCACCCTTGCTGGGCCTTGCTCTCTCTATCTGTCGTCTTGGTGCCCGCCCGTGCCGCCACCAGGAGCAGGGGGTGATTCCAGGGATGCGGCCAAAGTGGCGGGGCGTCGCCGAATGGACCGAACCGGCAAGCCGACGAGGGAATCCAACTTTTTCTTTTTTTCCTCTTGTCTCTTTTACTGTACTCAGGTCGTGGGAGAGGTGGGGGGTGCATCCTATTGTTCATTGTTCCCCCCCTGTTCACCTGGGCTTTTCGTGTTTCTCGCTTTCTAGCCCTCCAGTCCCTCCTGGCCCTTCTGCGCGGGGCGTGTGGCGCAGGAAGTACTGCTGGAGCAGACAACGTCGCGAATCGCGAGGCAGAGAGGGCAAGCGCAAGCATGCACCCACAGAAAAAAAAAACCAGGACAGGCGAGGCCCCGCCCACCCCCACAGGCTGCATTCAGCTGTCCTATCTTGGCAGCAGGCCGGGGTGCCCCGCGGCGGCTATGAGCCCGACCACGACTGCCAACGACGCCGTCTGGACTCTGGACTGCCTGGTCCGATCTCATCGCGCTGATCAGATAGACACGGCCACGGCGTCCACAATTGCCATCTTGTCGACCGGCCGCCTCTCTTCTTGTCCATCTTTTATCATCCACTCACGACCTCGACGACGCCAACTCCTCCTCCACATTCGCTGTCGCTCATCCCCGACACCCCGCCCACCCCCATTCTCCATTCTACAACCAGTGTCCCGGCGCAACTGTACCTGTTGCCTTGATCCTCCAGACCAGCAGTGTCCACTCTCACGCCACCTCCTCGTCTTGCTCGCACTAGGAACGCGGACAGACTCTACTCCCGGACCTTTAAACTTGCCATCTCACCTCGGGTGACCTCTTCCAACCTCGCCAGTTCCCAGAGCGTGCTCGCCACCCGCTGCTCCAAGCGAGAAAGACCGAGACAGACCTCCACTGGACCTTCCACCTCACCTAACAGCGCCTGACCTCTGACAAGATGGGTTCTGGCGAGACCTCCTCATCCACCAACGCTGGCCAAAGCCACTCTCCGCCTTCCCCGTACGCGCTTCAGCGTCCACTGACTCCTCCGCCGCGCCGGCCACGCACCCCAGCGACTCCTGCGCCGTCGTCTCCTCGCGTCTCCACCGTTCCCCTCCCGGACATTTCTCCAGGCCCCGGCCCCGTTCCAATCACTGTTACTGGCCCTTCCACCCCCGTCGCTGGTGTTTTCGGAATGATGGGCCTCAACCTCGAGCCCGGAGCTTGGAGCATTGGCAGCCCAGTTCACAACCTGTCTGGTCTTGGACTCGGAACTAGCACACCCGGCGGCACGACGACAAGCATGAGCATGGCTGCTGGTGCCACCATGGGTCCGCCTTCACCTCTCGGTCCCGATGGGGCCGACTACCCGTTCCCCAACTCCCTCCCCACCAGCGGCACCGGAACACCAATCCGCTCATACCACCACCAGCCGCAGACAATCTCACCCGCAGGTCTCATCGCCCTCCACAACTCGTTTGAGCGTTATGAGCGCGAGGCAGTTGAGCACCGCTGGGTGGCTACATCGACCTCCACGCCCTCGGCCTCGACCCCAGTGTCCCCTGACGGCAGCCCGCGGCGCCGCAGCAACCGCGCCGTCTCGCTACCCCTCGCCGGCCACCCCCTCCTCCTCCCCGAGGAGGGTCTTCTGGATATCCCCGAGGACAGCAATGACGCTGGCAACGGAGATATGGTCTCCGAGCCCGAGACAGAGCCTTCCATTAGCGAGGACATCACCCCGACACGGCTTCGCACCGGAGCGCACGTACCCGACGCTGCGTCCCCCTCGCCCTCGACTTCGAACCCTTCAGAGGAGGGCCGTGGCGACGGTACTGCCGAAGAGGATGAGGAGGCTTCCCACTCGCAGTCTGTTAGTGTTCGGTCTGTCGACGAGGCCTCTGGTCGCCGCTTCTCCCTCGCCCTTCCCCCGTTTCCCCTCCAGGTTCAGCCGCCCCGCGTCCTCTCGCTTGACAATGTCCGCGACCGCCACGCCGACGGCGTCCTGGCGCACTGGCCGGCAGTCACACGCGTAGCCGGCCACACTGTGATCCACCGCGCCGTCCCCGGCCGCCCCGATGACACGGTAGACGTGGAGGTCGAGGAGGACTCGTCCATTGCGGCCCTTCGATCTGCGGAAGACGACTCGCTGGCACTGGCGGGTCCCAACGTTCCCACGCCCACTTCTCCTTCTCCCACACGCTCGCCTTTGACGTCTGCTCCCTCGTCTCGCCGCCAGAGCATGATCCTCGGCCGCCGCCCCTCGCGCCCCGCTCCGCCCGCCATCTTTGGTGCTGATCTCGCCGGACCCCTCATTGCCCGTATCGCCCGCTCCAAGGCGGCCGGAACCCCCGAGGCTTGGTGGGCTTGGGGAGCCCCCGCGATCCGCGCCGCAGCCTGGTCGGTGCTCGAAGATGCGGCCCCCATCGAGTCCCTCACGGCCGCCAACCCGCACTCGCACGCAAACACGCGCGTCGAAACGACGACAACTACGACGACAACGGAGACGGCTTCCACCTCATCCGACGCCGGCGGGGCCGCGCCTGGCGTCGAGACTCGCACAGTCCTGGGGCTGTCTCTTATCCCCATCGGGAGGTGTATAAGAGACAGGGCCTCCACAGCTGGACCCCGGCACTCAGCGATAGCAACGTCACGGCCAACAGGGACGCTAGTTT
>PQXP01000443.1:0-20654 GCA_002973495.1 Apiotrichum akiyoshidainum
GGGGGGGAGGGGGTTGGCGGCGGGGACGTCGGCAACAGCGACCTGGGCGGCGGAGCCGGCAACGGTGGTGTTGTTGAGGGCGATCTTGCCAGCGGGGGACTCGCCCGAGATGAGCTTCTTCCAGGCCTCGTGGCACTCGTGGACGATCTCGTAGGCGTACTGTTGTGTTGAAAATCAGATTGTTCGCGAGTATCGCAGTTGTTAAAGAGGTAAAGGGGTTGGAAGGTGGAAAAGGTGTTGCAGGGGTGTGGCGGACGTGGCACGAAAAGTGGCGGCGTCAGTTTTCTTACTGCAACCTCGCTCTTCCGCCCAGAACTCACCTTCTTGGGCTTGACCTCGCCGGAGAAGGCAAAGACGTTCTCAGGCTTACCGTCAGGAATCTTGTAGATCTGCGTGTCGGAAACCGCGATGGAAAGCATGAGCATGATTCGCAAAACAGGACTTGGGAAGCAGGTGACTTACGCGGAACCACTCGTTGGAGGCACGGAGGAGGCCGGGGAGGTGGCGCTCGAGGTCCTCGACCGAGTTGACCTTGGAGGCAAGGGGGTCGTTGACGTCGATGACAATGACCTTCCAGTCGGTCTCACCCTCGTCGAGGAGGGCCATGATGCCGAGGACCTTGACCTGCTTGACCTGGCCGGTGTAGCCGATAGCCTCACCGATCTCGCAGACGTCGAGGGGGTCGTTGTCACCGTTGGCACCGGTCTCGGGGTGCTTGTGGTTGGGGTCCTCCCAGGTCTGGGGGAAGGCACCGTAGTTCCAGATGTAACCGTGGTGGGGGAAGCAGTTACGGACGTAACGGAGCTTGCCCTTCTTGGTGTCCTGAAGGATGGGGTTGAAGGCCTCCTCCTTGCAGATCTCCATCTTGGCGTTGGTCCAGCGGGGAACCTCAACGATCACTAGGGGTTAGGGGAGCTCCGCGGAGTAGCTACTCACTGTTGAGGATGGTCTGCGACTCATCGGCGAAGAGGGGGATGTCGCTGGACGGCGTCAGCGGCTGATAGAAGGTGATGGAATGATCGTGGACAGTGGTCCGTATCCCAGGAGCTACAAGATGGGTGATAGGCAGCCCGCACAGATCAACGTGCACAGTCCGTCAGACGTAGTGCGGGGCACAGTCGTGGCAGATACCTGACATGTACGAGATTTGACCGCCTCGACACGTCACGTCGAAAAGATTGGGTCGGGGAAAAAGATAGTCGCCCCGGCGAGCGATGCCAGTGACGAGGAGCGCACAACGGCGGGCACTCCACAGCGATCACCAGCGGATCACACCGCGCAGGGTAGTACCTCTGGCGCTGTACACGTGTGCATGCACATACAACACAGGCCACCCAGCGGACTCGGAGGGACGGACTCGGCTCGGCGACGGGATACTCACTGGAAGGGCGAAACGACCTTGCCGTCCTTCTCGATGAAGACACGGTGCTCGAGGGTGTTGGCGGCACCGACGACACGGGTGGTGTACTCGGACATTTTGGAAGAAGTCTTTGAGATGTGGGAGATGGTAGTAGAAAGACGACGAAGAGTGTTGGCCGACATTTAGAGGGGTTGGGAGAGGAGGGAGGGGAGGGGGAGAGTGATGGGTGTGGGTACGTGGGGTGTGGCAGCACAGCGTTCGAGACGGCGCTGTGGTGCGGTGATTGGATGGCCGGTGGAGGTGCTGGCACACCGGGATCAAATTTCCAACTTTAAATGGACCCCAGAAAGTGTGTCTCTAATGGGTATTAGTTGGTGTCTCTAATGTCTTGGGGATCCTATTAGGACGGGTTGAATGGGGCCGCCCTTGGAGACGTCACGCAATACTGTGGCTCGTCTCTGGAACATTACGCCATATCACCTCGCCTCTCCACTTCCACTTCCAGATAGCAAGCTCCTAAGGTTCTTTACTGCCATGTGTATATCACGTTCTTGAGTTCTCGCCTTTCGGTTATGATCGGACTTGAATCCCTCTCACGACGCCGTCCAGTTCACACTCACAATGGCGTCGGAGGAATACGATCTTCTCCAACTCTGGTTGTGGTGGTGCAGAAGAGTGCGATGATGCGGAGCGTCGAGTGCCGGTGGATATACAACACGAGAGATAGCTAATAAGTCAGCAGCGGCCGCTACATCGGGTGGCTCACAGATAATCAAAATGGTTTGGACAGCAGGTGTAAGAGTTCAGTTGTAACGAAATGCGAGAGAGTGTCAAGTGTCAAGCATCAACATTCTTCCTGTCTCGATATGTAGCCCCACACGCAGGCCATGTCCGCTTCCACTTTCTGGCGCTGCTCGGAGGGGGGGGCCAAAGGTGGAGATTATGGGCGACATGGGCAGTAACCCCCCGGCCATTCTACGGTTTTCGGCAATTGCATTAGGCGAAGATCAGAGCGCTTGTTCTCCCCGATCTTTGTCGTCTGCTGGGCAACCTCACATACCGGCTCTGCATTCTGCACGTCTGAAGCCTTCATCTCTCACTTACTTCTATACAGCGCATCTGCTTGACCCTCTTTCCCAGGTCCACTCGCAATTCGCCGGGTCCGTCCTTGTACCAATCCCACGGGGCCCAATGCGCACATACCCAGGCGAATACCGGGCCAATGCCACCACCAATGTCCGAAACAGTGCCCCATGCTCAGACTCCTCGCCGCAGACTCAGGCTCGGCGAGACGACCCAGAGGCATCTCCGAAATGCTCGCTTCCTGAACGGCTGCACCCCTGGCGATGAGCGTGTCCGAGAGGGTCTTGAGCAACTACTATSAWGGMTKWSAAKGTCCCAAACTCACCTCAACTGTCGTGTGTGCAGCCCACACGTGAGAGCTCACTCCCTTCGGAGGCTCAAAAAGCCTCGGAGCCGCTCAGGTTACCTCCCTACTCGCTGCTAACCGACAATGACATGATTCGAACATGTGCTCCCGAAGGAAGTTGATTAATGTTCTGCCCAGCTGATCTGCCAGACGCATTCGAGTCAACCGCGTTAACCACTCCGCCACATTGCCTGCTCTGCTCTGCTTACCTTACCCCACCCCCCAACTACAGGATACCCCAAGGGCCACGGGAGCGATGGGAGTGAGGAGAAGCACGCGGCCTGACCTCATTCACTGGGTGGGTGGATATGGCGACCGGCTTGGAAGCTCTAGCGAGGACTCTCGGGCTGTCGGTATTGGAGGTGCGCACTGTCGCCCTCCGCTCCTAACGATTACTGAGCTCCTCCTTCTGGACTCGCACCGTCGAAATGCCACGAGGATGCCCCTCATGAATCCTTCGACCCCACAGAGGACGAAAAAAGGTGGTGGGATCCAAAAAGCGTGACCTCTGGCGGGGTCGAACCGCCGACCTTATGCGTAAGAGTCTTCGACTGTTAAGCATACGCTCTAACCAACTGAGCTAAGTGGCCAATGTTGTCATTCAAACAGACCGATTGTTGACACCTTCGATTTCCGAGAAGAAGCTGGTTGTTATCGATTGGCATAACAGTGATAAACCGTGAGAGCCGGAGTAGAGGCTGACACAGACGCGAAAGCAAAGCAGCGCCTGAACATCCGGTCGCGGTCATGATGTTGTGGCAGAACTCTTTCTCCCACTTCAAGGGCCCCACTGGTCATGTACGCCCTCCTCCTCCTCGCCTTGTTTCACGCCCTGGTGCAACAGCAGACACGGTTCACTGGTTAAACGCCGGCAGCTTTCCTGGAGCCTCTGAGTGAGCTCCACCACTGTTCCGCCCACAGTTAGGCCCAGCTGACGACACTGCTGCTTGAGCTCCGTCTTGCTGGGCTGCTTGGGCTTGGAACCACCAGCAGTCGCGTGGGACTTGCGCTTGGACGTCTTGAGGAGTGTAAGGTCGCCGCTGATCAGCTTGCCAGTGTCTCCGCCGGTGCCCGCCTTGCCCGCAAGGAACATGGCGTGGTAGCTAATAATATGGTCCGCCAGGGCGGCGGGGTACTCCTCAACGTCGTCGCACGCGGGAAGGGGCAGGCGTGCTTGTCATCGCGCGGCATCTCAATGAGATGGCACCTGAAGACAAGTCAGAACATTAGGACGGGGCGTTGTGTGACGCCCAAGGACACTTGCTCAGGGCGTGACATTGTACTTACGAGACGTGGTCGCGCAGCGTCGCGCGATCGGCGAAGGCGCCACAGCGCTTCTCGGCCGGGAGGTCGGTGTTGCGTACACAGAAGGGACAGACCCAAAGAGGACGAGACGACGCCACACCGGCACGACGATCACTGAGAGCATAGGAGCTCTCGAAAAGCTCGAGGACATGAGGGAGGTGAGCGGTGAAGGGGGCGTTAGTGTCTTGAGCCACACCTTGCAGTCATTGCAGTAGTCGACAACGGCAGGGCGAAACTTTAGCGAGTCCTTTTGCATGAGACCGTGTGCGACCTCGCGGTGCTGCGCGACGTCCTTGTAGGCTGTCCCCTGCTGGTATCCACACGTGGTACCGTCTGCCAGAGTGACCTGGCAAGGCCGGTCACCGCGATGGTTGAGGGGCAGATGACCGGCGAGCTAATCTGCGGACTCGAACGACTTGTTGCAGCCGTCCATCGGGCACTGGTCGAGGGGGACAATGTCGGCCCAGGCAGAGAAGATCGAATCCACGAGCATGTCGGAATAACACTTGTGGATGTGACGGGCCTGCTGACCCTGGTGCTTGGGGCCCTTCCACGTCTTGCCGCAGACGGGGCAGGCGCCGCCGACGGTCTTCTCGCCTGGGTAGACGGCATCCAGCCGCGAGGTGCATGCTGTGGTCATGAGGCTTGCGAGGCTAACCCGGCCGAGGGAAAAGTTGTTAAACAACTCGTTGTAGAGCTGCTGGGGCGGCAGAGTTGTCGCCACGTCGTGTGGGTCGGCGAGGTGGTCAAGGACTCGGCGAAACTCGACCGCGAGGGGCTCAAGGCCGGATGAAGGAGGTTGCGACGCGACGCGTCTTGCTCATTGGCCTGCGCGGCCTCTCCTGTAGGGGAAAGGGGAGAAGCAACAAGCGACGGGTCGAGGGCGACCTCGGACATGTTCATGGACGGGCCGAGCTCATACTGCTCGAGCATGTCGCCGATGATGCCCATGCCTTCGGGGACGCGTTGATCGTAATCGGCGTCGTCGTCCTCGGCGTCGTCGTCCTCGGCGTCGTCGTCCTCGGCGTCGTCGTCCTCGGCCTCGACGCCAAGGTTATAGCTGTCCATCTCCTCGTCATCGTCGTCGTCGTCATCGGTGGCGGGGTCCTGGTCGGCCGGGCCAGCCAGAAGCCTTTGCTCCTCCACCCAGGGCCGAAATCACGAGGTTGTCACCAAACTCGGTCTGCTCCTGCTTCAGCCGCGCAGCGAAAAGGCGCGTGCGCAGCCGATTCGTCGCCCTGCGGGCGTCGACGACCTCGACCGCGAGCTCGTCACCTTGCGCGGCTGTCACTCCGTTCTTCCGCAGGTTGGAGCTGGCTGGCGCAGCCACACGGCCACCGTCAAACTCGGCCTGGAGCTGGTGTGGATGTTAGCCTTGGGGAACCGCGCCTACAGGTAGGCAATAATAGTCTATCTGCAGCCATGACTCACGGACTGATGTGGGGAGAGGGGATGGGGGGTGGGACGGGAGGGAAGACAAGCGGTGAGTCGCTGCAGTGATGGGGACGTGTTTGTCTCTGCGTCTATGGGCGGGGTGTCGTGTCGTGGGATGTGGTTGGGGAGTAACGGAAGGAAAGAAGGACGCTATGGGGAAGGAAGGGATGGGCTACCGAGAGAGGATGGGAGAATGGGCAAAGAGAAACTGAACAGAGAGGGGATGGAGAGAAACTAACAGAATGAGAAACGGCTGAACTAGAGATGATTGGGCTTAGATCACAGCTGTGTCTGTGTGTGGCGGTGGAGGAGGGAAGGCAGGAAAGTGGACTGTGCGAGCAAACACTCGACAATTTGTGCACACTGTAGCTGGCTCGATCCATGTCGCTGCATGGCTAGTGTTTCACTCAAGTAGAGAATACAAAGTAGAGCGGGTCAGGCTTGATCAGGCAGAAGCATACAGTGTTAAAGTGTATTGGTCGGCTAACGCTAACAATGTTTCATGTTACTTTGGAGATGAGAAATGGGTTGATTCGTGGCGGAGGCTGTGAACCTGGAGGAAGCATCACGCTGACAAAAAGGATCAACAATCATTGTTATCACCTCTGTGTCTTGGCTTGGTTCTGTCCACCTTTCTGTTCCCCTTTGTGTATATTAAAGCGGCGGAAGTGGTGCTTTTTTCTTCACACCTTGAGTCCACAACCTGGTGCGGTAGTACTGCATTCCGCCACTCAAGGATAGAAAGTATGAGCACTCGGAGGAGTGAGTATCTGTCACCTGCACAAGCGACTGACACCAGAAAGCCTGCGCAGCCGCGCCTCGCTCAGTCCCATTCTAGAAGACACTGTGACTCTCGAATGTGAGTTGACATTCGAGTGGTTCTCAGCCACTGACACTAACATGCAGTCAATATCGCTCCGACCACCGCCCTTCTTATACCCGATGACTCTTCCTCTCGCCCCGCCATCGAACTCAGCCGTGAGGGCATGCCTGATGTCGACAGACGCAGGGAGACTCCCGGAACCACAGGCCCAACGCAGCCCGCTTCCTCCAACTCGTCGTCCTCGGGCGCCAATGAGGACGGCTGGGACATCCCGACGCCGGAGTGCACACTCGCCTGGCACAAGACGCTTCGCCTGTGCGCCAAGGCGGTGATGTGCGGCAAGGTCGTGGAGGTCGCACGCGCCCGCCTGGCGGCCGGCAAGGAAGCGCAGGCACTGTGGGACAAGCGCTGGGAGGCGATCCACAACAGGATGGACAAGGGGGACAAGAACCCAGGGCTCGAGGACGAGCTCCAGCGTGCCGCCACGAAGCTGGTGCAGCTCGAGGCGTACGTCTCCGCTCTCTCCGGCCTGCTCGACAACGCTGTCCTGGCCGACAAGGAGACCCGCCACCGCTGGCATGAGGCTCAAAAGGCGGCCCAGGCTCTCGGACCTCAGTTCAAGGGTGGAGTAGTTTAGTAGTCGCACACCGTCTGGACAATCCATAGGCATCCAGAGGCTCCTCGTTGCTGGAGCGCATTTTGGGGTGTTAATCATATTCGTTGCTTCTGTATTTCCCCCATTCCTCTACAATGTTTGTTATTTTTGCTCTCTTTTCCTGTGCATGTGCTGCTCATTAGTATGACAATACCCATCTGTACGGTGCCCCACTCCACGAGAACGGCGAGAGGTAGGCATCGCTGGACATCGTTCAAAGATGACAGCCACCTTCCGAATTGTTGCCTACTATCTCGCTGTTGGTTATGGCGTCACGGGAATGATTCCACCATGCCCCGTTCCGCTCTCTCGGCATCTCGCCCTTCTATTGAGCACCTCATGGGCTGGAACGCAGCATTGCTTTGTCACATCCACGCTTCTCCCACACCGTCGTCGCTGCCCACCATCTCCCGACCGGCAAGTCCGTCCACAGACGCACTCCTGGGGAGTCCATTTTCAGTCGCCGGATGTCGGGCGTTCCGAGCCGGCCTTGTGTGTGCCGGCAAACAATCGATCGGCGGTGACATCGGCGGTGACATCGGCGGTGACATCGGCGGTGACATCGGCGGTGACTTCATCATGTCCGTCGTCAACGGTGCCTTCATCATGTCCGTCGTCAACGGTGCCTTCATTATGTCCGTCGTCAACGGTGCCTTCATTATCTCCGTCGTCGTCGTCGTTGCGATCGCTCCTCACCACGGAGCCGATCGATCCGCACGCTCGCCACTCTCCTCCAGCACTCTGCACACCTCTGCCCATTCGCATTCCGGAGATACACCACCGCAGAGATCTATCTGCCCTCGCCGGCCCTATAAATAGCCTGTCTCATCCCACTCTGACTCTTGACTGTCCATTGCCCCCACACCTCCAGACATGCGCCCCACCCGCCCCCTCTCGCTGCTCGTGCGCAACATCATCTCCAGAGCCGGGTCCGCCAAGGCCTCTGCCCCTGCCGCGACCTTTGACGTCGTCCACCCCGGCACCGAAAAGGTCGTCCACCCCGTCGAGCGCTCGTGCGCCGAGGACCTGGTTGCCGCGATCGATGCCGCCGCTACTGGCTTGTCAAAGTGGAAGGCCACTCCTCTGAGCGACCGCAAGGCGATCCTCATCCGCGCGGCGGCGCTGCTCACCGACGAGAGCACCGGCTGGGCTGCCCGCCTCGTCGATGCCAACATTGCCGAGACGCCCACCAGCCGCTACTGGTCGGGTGCACAGATCCCGATGGTCGCCGGCGCGCTCAAGGCGCTCGCGGAAGATTCAGACCATGCTCTCGCCGAGAAGACGATCGAGGAGGAGAATTGTGAGCTTGTGCATCTGTGAAGCATTCATAGCTGACCCCAGCGACGTTCAAGATTGGCCGCGAGCCGTACGGCGTCTGTCTCGCGATCGCAGCCTGGAACGCTGTAGGTCTCTTGCTTTGACGACCTGCTGATACCAGGTCCATGTCCTGACATTGCGTGCGATTGTCACGCCACTGGTGGCGGGTAACACTGTCGTCCTCAAGACGACGGAGATGGCGCCATACACGCAGACCCTCTATGCCGAGCTCCTGTTCGAGGCTGGTCTTCCCCGCGATGCCCTCAGCGTCGTGCATGTCGCGACCGCCGACGCGGCAGAGCTCACCCCCGTGCTCGTCCAGGACCGCCGTGTCCGCCACGTCAACTTTACTGGCAGCACGCGCGTCGGCAGCATCATTGCCTCGATGGCGGGAAAGAGCCTCAAGCCGACGCTGATGGAGCTCGGCGGCAAGGCGCCCGTCGTGCTGCTTCCTGATGCTGACCTGGAGACGGCTGCTTCTAACAGTGGGTTGATTGCGATGTTTGTCCAACATTCCTAACACTGCAGTCATCTTTGGCGCGTTCCTGAACGCGGGGCAGATCTGCATGTCGACAGAGCGCGTCCTGGTGCAGGAGTCCAGGTACGATGAGCTCGTCGCTGCTCTGCGCGCCGCATGGGATACCGTGGAGAAGCGGGGGCCGCGCGCGCTGTTCCAGCAGGCGTCCGCCAGCCGTGTGCGCGACCTGCTCTCGCAGTCGCTCACCTCTGGCGCGTCCGCCGTCTTCCCAGTCAGCCCAGGCTCCGCCAAGGATGCATTCGTGCACCCCACCATTGTCGCCGACGTCAAGCCCGGCATGCGCCTGTACACTGAGGAGTCGTTTGGTCCGATGGCGGCCATCATCCGCGTGCCCGAGACGGGCAGCGAGGAGGCGCTCATTGACGAGATGGTGCGCATCGCCAACGTGACAGACTACGGACTGTCCGCGGCCGTCTGGGGCCGCGACACGGACCGCGCACAGGCCGTCGCGCGCCGCATCGAGGCCGGCGCCGTCCACATCAACGCCCCCACGCCCGTAGACCCCCCGCACGTCCCGCACGGCGGCTGGAAGAGCTCCGGCTGGGGACGCTTCAACGGCGTCGAGGGCATCCGCTCGTTCACCCAGGTGAGTTTGCGAAAGTTGTTGGGGGCCACTCGGATGTGGGGTGCTTCGGCATCCACCCGATCGTTCGGCAAGTAAACTGACGCCCTACAGGCCCGCTCCATTGAAATTTCCAAGAACCCGCGCCCTCTGCCTCTGAACGTGTTTGAGCTATAGCTTGTAGTTTGTTTGTTTGCCGATGCAGCGGTGTCATTTGTCGGCCACTTTCAGGGAGCGATGTGATACTGGGCACGAGAGTAGGTACGGAGTGTGAGCACAGAGCGCCCGTAAGACCGTCGGCGGAGAAGAGTACGTAGAGCCAATCTCTAGCCTGGATATCTGGCAATTACAACTCGGGTCTAGGATGGACGGCTCGTTGAGAACAGGACGGCCGCACCACGGCCCCCCCGCGGTGGTCTCTATCGCGCAGTGTGGACGTGAGGATTCCGCGATAGGAATAAGTAAGGCCCGGCGGCGGGGTGCATGGCCGGCGTCTTGTTGTTCATCGCATGCACACCGATCCATCACAGAAGCTGCCAGTCGCACCAGAAACGAGTTGTGTTGCAGTGACCGAGATCGGCTATCAGCGGCGTGGTGTGAGGATGCCGCGGATATTGCGGCGCCGGGTCCCTCACCAGCCAGGAGAATGGACATGCCGGCGCCGGGAGGCCCGGCAGCACTTTGCTCGCCTGCACACTGATAGCGATTAGCGATTCGCCAGCGTTCCAGCATTGCGGCCTGTTGTGATGCATGCATGCGGCGAGGCGTTCTGTGCATGCAGCGGTTCTGCCGCACTGCGCCATGCACGTATGCCGGACGCAGGATAGGTGGACTGGTGGAGGGTGCAAAGCATGCAAAAGCCCGCACATGGCCGAGGTCAGTCACTCTGCGGGCGGTCGGCGGACGTGAGATCGCCGGTATCCCACCCAGTTGTACAGTCGCCAGCCAGCGGGCGCGCGGGAGACGTATGTGCGGTAGCGCGGGAGACGCATGTGCGGTAGCGGTGGCCTCGACCATTCCACCACAGGTCAGGTGGGGTGGGCGAGTGTGCCGGATCATGCACCGGTCGGCCATGGTAGTCACGGGGCTGCGTACGATGCAGCTCACTTTGTCATTCATATACGTCGCTCGCCGACGACATTGAGATACTTTATCACCCTCATCAACAACTCTCCGCTGCAACAACAACAGCAACAGCAACTTACACTTCTCACATCAGCTCGACTTTCTGCCCTACGACCCACACACACACCTCGACCATCATGGCCCCCGCTCTTCCCAACCTCGCCATCCACATCATCGGCGCCGGGTGAGTAGCAGCGAAGCTGCGCGCAGCACGGGCGATGGTTGCTGGTGATAGCGAGCAACGACCTGCTTGCCATCCACCACGCTTGTTTACAACTTTTGCTGACGGCCAGCATGGGAGGCATGGGCACTGCCCTCGCCTGCGCCAAGCAGGGCTTCAAGAACATCCACGTCTGGGAGGCCGCCCCCGCCCTTGGTGAGGTTGGTGCCGGTATCAACATTCCCCCCAACCTCGCCCGTGTCCTTGACAACTGGGGCGTCCTCGACGTCTGTGCCGGCGAGGGTGTTGACATTACAACCGCCAACGTTCTCGGTGAGCTTGGAGCACACTTCTCTTCGAGCTCTGCTAACTCCCAGACTGTGCTTCGGACGAGATCCTCACCTCGGTCTCGTACGCCGACTACATGAAGCAGACCTACGGTTACCCCTTCACCACTGTCCACCGCGCTGCTCTCCAGAAGTGCCTTATCGTTGGCGCTGAGAGGTCTGGTGTCGTCCAGCTCCACCTCGGCAACTTTATCACCCAGTACGACTTTGACAACACCCGCTTCCAGGTCTCGGGCGGCGAGGGCAAGAGCCCCGAGTGGATCCAGGCCGACGTGATCATTGCCGCCGACGGAGTCAAGTCCAAGGCTCGCGAGGCCATGCTCGCCCGCGAGGGCATCAAGGACGAGGTCGAGGACACTGGACAGGCCGCCTACCGTATCATGGTCCGCCGCTCGGCCATCAACAACGACCCCGAGCTCCTCCCCTTCTTCACTGGCACCCAGTCGTACCGCTGGATCGGCGAGAAGCGTCACATTATCGCCTACCCCATCGAGAAGGGCGACCTCTTCAACATGTCCACCACCCAGCCCGACCGTCACTTTGTGCAGGCCGACACCTGGACTGCCGTTGGCTCCAAGTCTGAGATGCTCAAGACCTTCCACGACTTTTGCCCGCGTATCCAAAAGCTCCTCAACCTCGTCCCCGAGGGTGAGGTTCTCGAGTGGAAGCTCCGTGTCCACAAGCCCCTCCCCAACTGGGTCGAGGGCAACGCCGCTCTTGTCGGCGACGCCTGCCACCCCACTCTCCCCCACATTGCGCAGGGTGCCGCCCAGGCCATCGAGGACGCTGCCTGCCTCGGCGTTGTTCTCTCCAAGATCACCAGCAAAGACGACGTCAATGCCGCGCTCCAGGTCTACCAGCGCATCCGCAAGCCCCGCACCGACTGGGCCGTCATGACCGCTGCCGAGAACTCGAAGGGCCTCCACACCACCGACAAGGCCTCGCGTGACGCCGCCTTTGCTGCCAGCTCCGGCAACGGCTCCAACCCGGACAAGATGATCTCGCGCGAGACCCACGACACGCTCTTCAACTACGACATTGCGGCCGAGTCGGCCAAGCTCTTTGACGGCCTCTTCGCCGAGGTCAAGACCGCGAGCTCCACCGCCCGCATGTAAGAGGAGCAGCAGCAGCGAGAGTAGTATTGTAGGACCATTTCCAGAGTAGTGTTGAAAGTGCGACTGCCGTAGAGCATTGGGCATGTATGCAGTACCTCAATCGAATAAGCGAGGAACCGAGAACGGTGAGATGACGAGTGCAGAGCAACAGCCACAGACACATGACCATTGCGGCACTCTTGTCGGAAACGTTCAACATGAGCGCTCCGCGATGGGGGCAAATTAACTTTTGACGTCATCCATTAACCACTCCACCACAAATCCAGTAACCACTCCACCACAAACAATCGACTCGTCACCCAGCACCACTTGTTCGGATGACTCTGGACAGCAATGCCTTTCCGCACCTCGTCGACAGTATCGTTAGCTACACCGATGGGCCGACGCTGCTCGCGCTGCGGACCGTGTCGCACGGCGTGAAGCACGCGGTCGACCGGCTCCTGTTCACCGATGTGCAGGTCGTCGCGACGGCATTTGCCACCCTGGGTGTGTCCGAGTATGAGATGGATATCGACCAGATTGCGCGGCAGCGGGGACGCAAGCTGCCGTGGGACGGCGTCGGGCGCGTGCGGCGACGGGCAACGGGATGGGTGCGGGGCCAGGCGTGGCCACTACCGAAGCGGTCGCCGTCGTCGCCGCCGGTGGGCATACTCACGTGCTACTCGATGCCGTCGGAGCAGATGATCGCGGCGCACCCGCCGGGATACGAGGCGCTGGTCGAGTACGTCGACTCGCTGTGGACGCCCGCCGTGTTCCGCGCCGTCGACGCGCGGTCCCACTCGGACTGCCCAGGGATAGGGCGGACGACCGTGTCGTTTGTCCACCTGCACCCGCGGGCCGCGACGACCATATCGCAGAGCCTAGAGCGCATACTGTGGTTTGGCCGCTGCAGCCAGATGGAGCACGAGATGGACGAGGTCGTCCTCGACGTGACGTTCCACTGTGCGCGGCTGCCCGACTCGTTCACGCTGGGTGGACTGGATGCCAAGTGGGGCGCCCCGCTCCCCCGCGTCGTCCTGGTCGTGCACAATGCCCTGCCCGAGCCGCTGGTGACCGTGCACCAGGCGCCGCAGGACATGCTGCTCGTGATTGCCGATGTTCTCGCGCTCATCCCGGCCTTGCAGGTGACGCTCGTCGGCGCCGAGCAGCTGCTTCTGAAGGCCGGCGAGGAGGATCCCGTGGCGATTAGCGAGGCCCGGGCGGAGAGCACGCACGTGGTGCAGGCGATCGAAAGGATCACGAAGGCTCTGCAGCAGCAGCGGTCCTTGCGGCGGCGGCCCACCCCCGAACCCGAGTGTCGTCTGAGTCCCGTGCCGTTCACCCCGTTCACAGCCGTGTCGCTCGCAGAGTACCGTGCACAGGTTGGCGAGCGCATGTTCCGCATGAAAACTGTAGAAGACTGCGATAGCTTTGTTCTGCCACTGCAGCGTCTGTAGTAGTCTGATTTCTGCCACTGCGTCTGGAGTAATCTGATGGTATGCATTGATGTCCCTTCTTCCCTGCTATAATAACACACTACAGTCTCAGTCACGGCCCCACACAGTCACAGTCGTCTCTCGTCGTTTCTCGCCTACAAGGGGAAGCCGGTGTACGCGAGGGCGAGGTCGGTCTCGGCGTGGGGGTTGGCGACGATGCGCTCGAGGCGGGCGATCTGGAGCTTGTCCTCGAAGGGTGTCGCCTCGGGGTCGGTGTGGAGGAGGTTTGTCATGTCGTACGAGAAGCGCTCGGCCTGCCAGACACGGCCGAGGCACGTGTCCGAGTAGCTGTCGAGGAGCTCGTCCGAGCCGGTCGCGACCTTGTGCTTGAGCGCGCGGGCAATGGTGACGACGTCGCCGACGGCGAGGTTGAGGCCCTTGGCGCCGGTGGGGGGCACAATGTGCGCGGCGTCGCCGGCGAGGTAGACGCGGCCGTACTGCATCGGCTCGTGGACAAACGAGCGCATGGGCGTGACGCTCTTCTGGGTGATGGGGCCGCGCTGGACCTTCCAGCCGTCGTTGGTCTCGGTGCGGCGCTCGAGCTCGTCCCAGATCTGCTCGTCGCTCCAGTCCTTGGCGTCCGTGTCCGCGGGCACCTGGAGGTAGTAGCGCGATACTGTCGGGGAGCGCATGGAGAGGAGGGCGAAGCCGCGCGGGTGGCGGGCGTAGATGAGCTCGTCGTTGGCGGGGGGCACGTCGGCAAGAATGCCGAGCCACGAGAACGGGTACGTGCGCTCGTACGTGTGCGAGATGCTCTCGGGGATGACGGGGCGGCCGACACCCCAGAAGCCGTCGCAGGCAATCACATAGTCGCACTCGAGCACCGTCTCCTGGCCGCCCTTGGGCGTGTAGCGGATCTTGGGGTGGTCCGTGTCGGCGCCGTCAATGCCGTGCGCCGCCGCCTCAAACAGGAGCGGGCCGCCCTCCTTGAGCTGCAGCGCGATCAGGTCCTTGCACACCTCGGTCTGCGCGTAGATCATGACGCTGCGGCCGCCCGTGAGGGTCGGAAAGTGGATGGGGTGGCGCTTCTTGTTGAACATGAGCTCGACGCCGTCGTGCACGAGGCCCTCCTTGTCCATGCGCGCGTTGGCGCCCGCCTCGCGGAGGACATCGACGGTTCCCTGCTCGAGAATGCCGGCACGCTGGCGGTGCTCGACGTACTCGCGGTTCTTGGCCTCGAGGACGACGCTGGGGATGCCCGCGTTGTGGAGTAGGCGCGCAAGGAGCAGGCCAGCGGGGCCGGCGCCAATAATGCCCACGGTCGTCTTGGTGGGAGCCGCAGAGGAGGACATGATGCCGAAGGTGGGAGAAGCGGAGTGGTGGAGGTAGTCGCCGAGTGGTATATGTTATTGCCGCTGCGCGTTGTGCCGAAGAGGTCTTCTGTGCTTCGCAAGTCTGCGGGTGAGGTCGTCGTTGTTGAGGGAGAGAGAGTCTGGTGCAGGCTCAGGCTATAAAGAACTGGGCAGTACGGGATGCGTCACATGCTGGCTGGTTGGCCTGGTGACGGAACTCTGACTGCCGTTGTATGGAGCAGCAGCACCGAGCAACAAACAACATTCCAGGCACTGGCCTCCGCGCTACGGCACGGGTGGCCCCAGGCGGGGTAGACGTATCTGCCGCAGGTGGGCGGGGTCTCACTCCGGGGCCGGCAGGTCTCACTCCGGGGCCGGCATCTCCGGCCCCTTTGGATCCAATCCAAGCCGCGGCCGGATCAAAGGATCAAGTAGTCTGGTGGGAGGTTCCGGAAATACAGTCGGCTATCTCCTTCACCATCCTGGTGTTAATGGCGAGGTTGCGGCCTGTGCATGCGTAGAGGAGAATGCCAACTTTGTAGGGTTGAGATCGTTGAGAGATGCGTGCAAGCGAGAACCTCTATCCTCCAGGCGCGTCTAAAGAGTGGTGCTACTTCGCTGTAACTTGTATTCCTGGGGTCCTGCTTGTCCAGCACTGCTCTTTGTCACAACGCTCGCTCGCCGCTGGCGGCAGCGAGTCCGCCTTCATCCGCTGCTTCAGTCGGGCAGCGGCCTCCATGACACGGCCACCGTCCGCGGCTATCAGGGCCCCACTGGAAGGGACACAATACCCTGCACAGACCTCCTGCAGACTCGTTGCTCGCTGTGGCGACTGCACTGGCTCTCTCGACGGCCGTGTGGCACCTGTCCGCCAGAAGCGTCCATGTTCCGGGACTGCAGCAACTCATCACGCCACCGTCTGCTACCTAATGCAATGCAACACGGTCCATCGAGGACTATAAAGGAGAGTAGGAGGCAAGGATGGAGAGGAGATGAGGAGGCCAATGAGATGAGTAATGTCGAGTGCACAGCACTCTTCCCATATCGAGATATGAGCGAGGAGCGGAGAGGGGATGATGTGTGTTTCTTAAAGTTGATGGGTTTTATAGGACAATAGGCGAGAAAAGGAAGGTGGCTTGATAAAGGAATGTGGCTGTGGAAGGATCGTGGTTTAGGTGGTTGGACCTAAGGATGGTGAGGGTAGGGCCCGCCGCTGTTCGGGTCCTGCAGTTGGAGATGGTGAACCTCGGGGTGTGGGGGAAAGGTGGCCACAAAGGACGTCATGAGGTGCGACCAACGCTCGTCTCCGGCACAGGCCTGCTGGGGAGGGTGAGGCTGCTGGTGAGGCAGGTGCGGCTCGCTGCGGGGGTGGGGGAAGGGGGGTGCAGTGGCGGGGAGGGGCATTGGCAGCGGGTCAATGGGCGAAATGTTGTGAGCCGAGGCCGAGGCAGTTGCGGAAACTGGTGTAGTGTGGGAAGGCACAAAGCCGGTGTTGGGTTCTCCGGGAATAACAATTGACAACACTGGGGGTCCTCCGGCTGTGGCGGGACCTGCGCCGACAGGGACGGGTTCGCCGGTGGTGTAATACAAGGATTGTGTGGGTTGGGGCGGGGCTGCAAGATGATGGGGAGCATGGATGTCCGTCGCGTACTGCGGGGAGAGGAGCCAGGGGAAGGGGTCCGGCGGGGTGTGGGGTTGGTCGGGGAGGAGAGGTGGCGCCGGGCCAGGGGTAAAGGACGCGGAGGGGATGGAGTGGACACTCTGTTGAGAGTAAGGGGTGCCGCCGCTGGTGAGGGGAGGAGGTTCTGTGTGGGGGTGGATTTGGTTGGGATTCTTTTGGAGGGGGAACATCTGGGCCTGAGCAGCAACGTTGCGGGCCATGACGCTGAGGAGGTCGGCAACCTGACCGCTCTTGCGCGAGACACACTCCATCTGGATGAGCGTGGCGATGCAAGTGTTGACACCGGCCATGATAGAGTCGTACTGGGTCGACGGCAGCGAACCGCCGTTGATACCCACCAGGCTGATGGCAGCAGCTAGCCAGGCGTATTCGATAAACTCGAAGGGGATGGGACGGCAGGGGACGTTGTGCGCGGTTCCATTGCCGCTGCCTCCGACGTACATCCGGTGCTGAAGGAGGGTCTCGCAGATGGCAAAGATGGACTGGGCAGACTGGGTCGAGGCGTCCATGCTGAGACCAGGGGTCCAGTCGCCAGCCGCCACACCGCCATAGTGCACGTAGATGACCGCCCAGTGGTAGCGAGCGTGCAGGTGCGCAAGGCGGATGAACAGCTCGTCGGGGAGCGTGGCGACGTGCTCTCCCCACTGGAGGTGAGGAGGGAGGCTGCGCATCCAGTTGTTGAGGCTGGCAACAAGGTTGATCATGGTGGCCGAAATGGAAATCCGTTCCTTGCTGCGGGTCATGCCAGGCCCAGTGGGGTTCTCGGCAGCAGCGACAGGGATGGTCTCGATGGCAGTGCTGACGATACGGTCAAGGGTGATCATGTGAGCGAACGCGTCGAGCTCAGAGGGGTGGCCCACAGGCTGCTCCAGGAAGTGCTCGTCGTCCCAGAAGGCGTCGTCAACGGCGCGAGGAGGGGTGGCGGTGACTTCCATGTCGGGGAGCGCAACAGAGCGGCCAAGGATGACACACATGGTGCGGTCGAGGTGGTAGAGGCACCAGAATGCACGAGTCCTGAGTTCGCGCTCCTGAAGCTCGCCCAGCGAGGCAGCGGGAGGGAGGCGGACATGGATGCCGAGCTCCTGGGCGGAGCGGAGAGCAGTTCCGACGAGTGACCAAACGGTGCTCGGGTTGGCGTTGCCACGGAGGAAAAGGCAGAGGAGTGTGGATGCCTGCAGGCTGAAGAGCGAAGGGGTTTCGCGGAGACCAGAGCCACTCTTCATAAAGGCACGCAGATACTTCCATCCAGATGAGAACCGATTGGTCGAACCGCGCCATTGGGCGAAACGAGCAGCGGGAGCGAAGCGAGCGCCATTGGCAAACACCATGAGACAGACACGGGCAAACGCATTGTCGCCAATGTACAGGCGCTGGAAGTACTGCCTGCGGAAACTCTGCGAGTGCAGCAAGGGGAAAATGCTGTTGACGTTGGCAAAGTAGGCGTCAAAGAGGATGGCAGCGTGCTCATCCTCGGGCCAGATGGAGTGGTCAACCACTCCCTTGCCCTCGTTCACGACAACAATCTCCCACTCGGGAACCTTCCAAATGCGGGGGCGGCGGACCTGCTCGAGCTGCTTGGCGAATCCAAGGTCGCCACCGTTGTTGAGCGCATGAATCAGGTTGTGGGTTGCTGCCCGGCCGTAGAATTGAGGAGGCTCAGGATCACCGCGAAGCGTTCCAGACGAGAAAGGGTCGTTGGGCGCAGGGTCGTTGGGCCAAAGGGCAGAAGGAGGAGCCGAGAGCGAGTGGGAAGAACGCCGAGGAAGCGTAGACGGAACTACGGAACCGGTAGTCGTCAGSTCGAGGCGGACCGTCTTGAGGTCGGGGAGGGAAGGGATTTGACGAAGACGCAGAGCATCGCGGTGAGCGTCCTCGTCAAATGTGTCAGCCTCAATGACAGGGCCAACAATGTCGACGGTGTCGAGCCCTGGCTGCAGCTGCTGGATGAGTTGTTCGAGGCGCAGACATCTCTCCTGGAGAGCCTTAACCAATCTGGGGGTCAGTACCTGGGTGTTTGAGAATATGATTCGTCCATTACCAGTCCCCAAAAAGGCTGGAGAGAGAAGGACTGGTGCTTGACTTACCCAGGGCGAGTTGCCTTGCGAGTAGGTTCGTTGACATAGGTGCAAGGGAGGCGGTTCTCGCGGCAGTGGGTGCATTCTGCGGGAAGTGTCAGACTCAGACGGTGGTGGCGCAAACCATGGCGGCGCCACAGGCGTCGGCGCCACTGGATTTGACTGAAATAATGTTTGGTCGTGTTGTACCACTCACTGCTCGCGTCGCCCGCCTTGGCGCCTGTTCCAGAGGTCGGACCGTCGCATCGGATTTTCCGCCTAGACGAAACGGGTAAGTAAAGGTGTCAACAAAGAAGCATGTCAGAAATGAATGGAACCTGGAGGCCTATCCGGGTGCCGGAGTGCCGGGGGCGGATGAGTGTCTGTTCGCCGCATTGCGTTTTGCAACGCGCGGAACACAGGGACCAGCCCACAACTCCGCGCCTCGGCATGACCAGACATGCGGTTGAATTGGTTCCAGGTCCAGACCAAGGGGTTTGGTGATGCTTGCTGCTGCGGCATGAAGCACTCACCTCCGGCAGACGTCGCACGCGCGCTGAAATCAGAGTCAGTCCGATGCGCTTCCCATTGTTTTACAACGATAAGCAGGGCAAAACGCCCAAACCACTCACCATGACTCGCCTGCGCTTGGGCTCACCATCATTGGGGTCGTCACGCTCGGGAGTCCGCTTTGACGCAGATGCACTTGTCGGCGATGTGTTGACACGGGGAGCAAGTGGCGGTGAGGGGGTGACTGTAGAGTAGATGTGGAGAGGGTCGTCCATTGCGGGAAGAGTGTGCTTGGAAGAGTTTGTGTTGTTGTTGCTGCTGCTGCAAAGCGACGCGTCGTTGCAGTTGGTGTGTGCAATGGGCGGCGACCAGCGGCCAAACCACTGAACACAACTGTTGCTACCGGTGCTGCTGCTGCTGCTGCTGCTGCTGCTCGAGGGAGAGGAGGAGGACACCAGGCTAGGGGTGGTGGGGAGCAGGCTCTGGAGACCAAGCCCAGAGATGCTTTGATCAGAACCAAACAAGTTGTCACCTCCAGTGGCCTGGAGGTGACTGAAGAGAACGTCAGCGGACAACGTTGTGGCCGACAACAGAGTCGACAGCCGAAGATAGGGGGTGCGCGCTGTGGGCGGGGTGCGCGCGTGAGGAAGGAGGAAGAGCGAGAGCGGGGGGTTAGAGAGCGAGACGAGGGGGGGTTGCTTTGAGAGCGAGAGAGAACGGAAGGGAGGGGGGTGCTGGAGGACAAGAGTCGGTGCCTCTGTCCTTCGTGTATGTACACCGAGAATGCCGCAAAAGGAGAGCCTCGTAGGTGACCAGCACTGTCAAAGTGCTGAGCGTGCGCAGCGCGGATCTGCGTGAGTACGACCGCCGAGGGGGAGAAGGAGAAGAAGAATAAAGAGAAAAAGGAGGGTTTGATTACATTGACAAAGTGTGCAGAAGCAAGATGGAGTGGGAGTGGGAGGGGGTGGTGGTGGTGGTGGTGGTGGCAGCAGGAGCAGCAGCGAGCGAGCAGTGTATGGTGTGTGTGTGTGTAGTGGCGCGGCGGGTGTGTCTGGTCCGTGTGTATGTGTGTGTGTGTGTGTAGGATCAGCTGCAGCCAGGGGTGGGGGGGAGGGAAGAGGGCAGGTGCGACGCGCGACAAAGGGAAGAGTCGAGCCAGGCAGGCCAGGCGGCCAGGGAACATTGGGACGGGGGGGGGGGGGCAAACCGGGTTTGGGCGGTGAACGCGAGGACGAGACACGAGACGCGACACCCCAGCCCAGCCCAGCCCAGCCCAGCCCACTCACTCGTACTGTAAGGTAGGGTGCACAGAGACAGAGAGAGCGAGAGAGGGTCCACCACCACCCAGCAGCCACAGCGGCGCACCTCCAACCATCCACAGAACGGCAGCGGTCACACGGGGCGGACGCGATCAGTGCCCAACCGGCCCGAGCCAGCCCCCTAACGCGCGGGCCCCACTTCCGCTGCCCTCC
>PQXP01000509.1:0-17179 GCA_002973495.1 Apiotrichum akiyoshidainum
ACCCACCCCCATGTCCCCCGCGCCATAAGGATCTGGCGTAGCAGCGAGGGCACCCTTCGACTCTGTAATCGTCTCTCTCTCGTTATCATTCAGCACCCTGTCACTGTGTAGGACTTGATTAGCCGGCTGAGGAAAAGAGCTGATGCACTGGTCGTTGTTGGGTTGTGACATTTGTGTAACTGTACTTATTACTGGTTGCAGTTGCATTGCGAGGAGCTGGTGCCCGTCGAGCTGAGCGAGAAGTGACAAGCGACGACGCCGCAGAGATGGGGCTCAGGATGGCACGTCCGTGCCACAGATGTCCGTGCAACAGACGGACATGACTGCGATGGGGCCGCGTCTGTGCGCGATGCTGTGCATGGAGTCAGCCGGCTTGCGGCTCAAGACGCCACTGACGCGCATAACACGCTGGACGGGTGTTTGGTACACCAGCCAGTGTCGGTTCCACCACAGGTGGGTTCAACGCGTTGCAAGGCAGGATGAACGATGCGAGGGTGCAGAAGTGATGGCAGTTGTCAACAGTTGCGCACACGGGGCACACACACCGGGAAATACTCTTGTGCTTGCCCCGCTTGGCTCGCTTGTGCTGCGCACTCTGCGACCGCCCCCGCGCTTGATTTTGTGTTTCCGAAATTGCGTGTAAAGGTCAACGCCCCGCATCGATTACACTTTCCCACTTTCTCACACCGACTGCCCGCAGACGCAAGCGAAGCCCGCGGGTGATGGGCCAGAGTGAGACCACCACCGCAGCCGGGCAGCTAGGACACCGGCGGCAATGTATGAGTGTGCGGTATATAGGTCAAGGGCGATTCCCACCCTTTGGTCGCTGTCGTTGCTCGCCACTGCACCTTCCTACCACACCACCTCTACCGTACCTCCTCACGACCCGTTCTACCCACCACCACCCACCACCCACCACACGCCACCTCCATGTCCGATATCAACCAGCCCACGACCTTCCACACGCTCGCGCACAACGTGAGCAGCTCGCTCGCCGAGGCCCCCGTCTTCTGGGCCTGCGCCGTCACGCCCCTGCTCGTCGTCCCGGTCCTCGTCGTCATGTTCCACGACGACGTCAAGCAGCTGTACGAGCTCTACGTGCTCCGCCGCGGGGCCGGAGACGTGATGAAGGGGGCGAGCGCCGCCCAGGGCCTGGTCGGTGGGCTCACCGGGTAGGTGGCCAGCATGAGACGAGGACGGGGAGGGACGGTATGGTGAGTGCGGTCGATATCGGTATCGGTAGTCGCTGGAGGGGACTCGGCATCGGGACAGTATCGCTGGGCGGAAGCTGATCGTCACAGGACTGGAAGAGACCATCACATACGGTTCTGGTCTTGGAGGCAGACACGGCGGCGAGGACGTCGACGACGGCCAGGACGACGTCGACGACTTGGATGAGGACGAGCACGCTATTGGCGAGATCAACATGACCCGATACGATACAATTCCCGAGATGCAGACATGACTGTTCGGAACCGAGGAGCCATTCCTTTACGCCTTGGCTTTGAGAAGTGGCACGCCGTGATGAAACGAGGGGATAGCTGACGAGCTGACCTGTACATGTCCTCCGCTGCGCCGCGACCTTCGTAGGCACGCAATCGTAACTGACATCTGCGTTCGCTTCGGGACAGTAACGAGGGCCGTCTGCGAGCCCCGTTTTAGGTGCGGGGGACCATGCGGCGTTTGAGTTTCGTCTTTGGTTCTGAGTGTTCCTCTCTTCTGTACCTCACCGTTGTCGCCACCTCGATCGTCTGTCGCCTATGGTGCATCATCTATCCTCCGCTTGCACCGCGAACGCGTCCGCGAGGCAATCGACGAAAATATTGTCTCTCAATAGCTCAGTTGGTAGAGCGCCGGACTGTAATGGTTATTCTACAACAACTTCCTTCAGGAATCCGTCGGTCGCCTGTTCGACTCAGGCTTGGGAGAACGTGCGCTCGCAAGAGGGTACCTTTTTGGCTTTTGGAATCGTTCGTTTTTCTCACCGTCGTCATGTGCATCGCGCATTGGGTCGGTCGCAGCGGGGCACCGTGTAGGTGCTCGCAGATTACAGATACAGGCAGTGGACAGACTGGGAAAAGACTTTCTGTGGACAGTGGTGCCCCTGGGGGAAATGGGGTCAGTCACATGGCGGTCTGTGCTTCCAACCTTTCGATCGTCCCAAGGGCCGTGCGCAGGCAAGCCATCTGTCGCACACTCTGTCGAGACAGAACAACACCCACCTCTCATATCACTGCTACTTGACTGCTTCACGGCCCGAGTTCCTTTCGGGCCGTTTGTGTATCTGTTTTGCCTGTGCCATTGTTCGCATTTTTTATTTATTTTTTATTTTTATTTTTCGAGTGTGGCATTTTTGACAGCCACGATGTGGTGCCGAAGAGCTACCACAAGTCAGCTGGAAACCACGGAGCTGCTCGTGTCATGTCGTGGCGTGTCCTGGTGGCCGTGCGAGGCCCCGGAGCCATCAGAGCCATCAGCGCCGAGTCTACAGACCATCCAAGGAAGTTGACCATACTGAGTGAGGTCCAGGCCGTCGCCGAGTCGTTGAGCAGGAACCTCCCTTGGCCGGTCGGACGGGTCCAGTGGAGACATCGGTCTGCTGCGCTATGTGAACAAAGAGACTCCGCTCCCGGGATGGCGGCATACATCGCCCAACCCGCCACACCAACAGCAACAACACCTCGACTAGAACAATCAGTGCTCATCCCTGGGGCCTGGTATACTGTCGACGCCCTTTATCCTCGCCCTATCACAGCCCCCTGGCAGAGGCGTGCGCAGCGGTGGCCTTCCTACATGTGCTCACCTGTTCGTACTCACCTGTATGTGCTCACGCAAAGGAGTTGGCACGCTGGCTCATCGCCGGAGGAGTCGCTGGGGACACTCCGGTTGCCTCCCATAGCAAGGCTAGCGTGGTCAGGCTGGTCCTAGTTCTTGGAGTGGCTGCCCGGCCGCGCGTTGGACATCCTACGAGCCACACGAGGATGTACCCATGTCCGCCGCTATATCCGCCCCCTTCCATTCTCGACGCCACGCTCGTCAGCTGTTCGCTCCAGCTGCGCCCGGCGGTCCAGACCCCTCGTCTGCTGTGCCAGTCGCGTGGGTGTTCTCCAGAAGTGAAGAGGCGGCATGGCTATCAGAGTCCAGTGGTGCCACGCACCGGGTGGTCGAGCCCCGACCGCGGATCGCAGCGACATGCGATAGGCGAAATCTGTCGGATCACGTGGGGTTCACACCTGCCTAGCAATCCCAGCTTGCCCTACACCATCACAACCACCTATCATCACTTTGGGCTGGTTATTCATGAGAACAACTCACCTTTTGCGAGCAACACGGAGGACGCCGGCGGACCCTTCGAGCCTCCCCGCACCCTCTGCGCCTCCGCCGCCATCGACGCCTTCGGTAGCGCTCGACCCTGAGAATGACGACAACAGTCATTGAAATGGCCACGCGCTCTTTTACGTCTGGGGTGTATTGCCTCCTGAAGGACACGCATGGAGGCAGCGAGCGGTGGCCCTGCTACCGTAGAGTGGGAAGGAGCAGCCATTGATGCCTCGTCGTTAAAATTATGTGCGCAATTGACTACAGTAATTTAGGCAACATGTGCAGCCAGAATCAGCACCGCCGAGCGGGGTCGCACAGGCTGTCCACTGGTCTGAACCCCGGTGCTGCCCGGCCACAACGCCGCCGTGTCGGCGGCTGATGTCACCCTCTGAATGTCACTTTAATCTTGCACCCCAGGAGGCAGACTCCTGAGACAAGGAGAATATGTGCTGCAACAACGCTGCCTGTCCGCTGCCATCAGTGCAGCCTTCATGCGACCGCCATCCGTCCATCTTGGATACACTCACACTTCGTTGACCACACTGCCGCCGCCGCCGCCAAGAATCCCTCGACACCACACCCGGAAGCGCAGCTCGAATACACGACGACGACGATGGCGGTCGCTTGGGAGGCATTGAAGGTCTTTCTCGACGTGAGTAGAGTTTGTGGAAAGGCATGTCGGCCAAATATTGACGTACGGTTTCCAGGCGTACCCGTTTCCGGCGTTTGTGCTGGCATTGACCGACGAGGTGTCGCGCATGATCCCACTCACGCCGCCGTTCGAGGACGAGCACGGGAGGCTGGACCTTATCTGGGCCAACGAGAAGTATCATGTGATAGCCGACGGGCGGTCCCTCACGCAATGCCTCTCGCCCGAGGCAGTGAGGACGCTGACGGACTGGGTACACACGACGTCGGGGGGGCTGTCCGAGGACCCCGATGACGACGACTTTGGGGGGCGGATCCGCAAGTGGAGGGCAGAACTGGCGGCCAGCGCTGGGGCCACTATCCGGGGCGGCGGGGTGCGCAGCTTCCGGCGCAAATCGCTCGTGCTGCAGCTCGGCCAGATCCGCGTCGAGATGGTGTGTACGCTGCTGTCGGGCACGGCCATCATCACAACGACGCCTCACAGGTTAAAGACGCGGCGCGCATGCTCGCGCAGCTGCTCTGTCGGGTGTGCTGGAAACCACGGGCCGCGGCCACGCCGCCGGCAGAGCGGGCGTCGGAGCGTCGACTCGTTCCTTCGGAGCAGGAAACAGTCGCTGGTTGATCCTCACCAGCTCGCTGGCAGGCCCATCTTCAAGCGCACGAACAGCAGCGGCATGACTGTTCGCAGCCGCAACAGCTCAGTCGCGCGTGCCCGCTCCCTGTCAGCAGTCACCGATGGCACATCGCCGTTCAGCACAGCCTCCCATGAACCGTCCAGGACCGACGGCTCTCTCGACGCCGGGGTCATGGACGGAAGCTCGCTCGTGTTCGGGCGGTTTGTCCCCGGGCAGCCCATCTTCATCAACGGCGAGGGCGAGATCAAGAACGTGCCGATGGCAGGCCCTGCGGTGACTGCGGACGATCCCAAGGCCGTCGCCAACCTGCTGCACAACAAGGACTGGAGCAAGACGCCACTCGGAAACCGGCAGAACTGGTCCGAAAGCCTACGCTCAGTTGGTGAGCTCTGCCTGAGGTGCCAGGCTGACAGCAGTCTCGATGATGTCTCTCTTCCCTATGGGCACAGCCGTGTACTGGGGATGGAACAGGAACTTTACCGTTCTCTACAACCAGACTTATGCCAACAGTGTCGACCCCCAGCAACACATCAAGGTCTATGGATCGCACGGGAAGCGCTGTCTGGAATGCAAGTGCTCCACCACCGAGCTTGGAACTGACCGCAGACCTCACAAGCACCGTCGGTCCCCTAACGGACGCCTTGCTGGCCGGCTGCTCCATCTACCAGGACGACGCGTACTGGCTGCGCCATGACGCCGACGGAGCCCCCATGGAGGCCTACCGCTCGCTCCTATGGGCCCCGATCAAGAACGAGCAGGGAGAGTACGGCGGAATCTGGCACGCCATGCGAGACACGACGCCAAAGGTCATTGCCGAGCGCCGCGTCGATCTGCTCCGTGCTCTCGGCGAGGGCGTGTCGGCCGGTAGGAGCCTGCACGACTTTGAGCGCGGCGTGCTCGAGACCCTCCACGCGCACCCGCGAGACGTCCCCTTTGCGATCCTCTACTTTGTCGACGAGTCGCGGCCGGACACTGCCCGGCTGCGGCTGGCGGGCAGCATCGGCGTCCCCGCCGACCACAGCTCTGCGCCGGAGCGTCTCGGTGTCTACTTCCAGGACGCTGCCGGGGGCACAGAGGTAGCTTCTTCGCGCGAGTCGTGCCACGAGTCGCCCGTTCCGAGCTTTGCGAGTACGTTTGATGCGGGCCTCAGCCAGGATCCAGGCTGGAATCTTGCCGAAGTCATGACGAGCAGGCAGACAATGGTCATGCCCTGTGATGATCTGATCGAATCGTATTCTGTCAGAATCTGGGAGGAGCTGCCAACGCAAGCCTCTGTCATTCCCATCTGCCTCAACTCTGAGCAGGATGTGCCTGGCGGAGTTTTAATTCTCGGCCACAGCTCGAGGATCAAATATGATGATCAGTACCGCAACTTTGTTGAAGAGTGAGTGCAACGGGAGGTTGCTGCTGACCCTCCAGCTTGCGATTCCAGCTGGCCTCGTACTTCTCCGCGGTGCGCTCGTACGACGTGGATCAGCGTCGGCTGGGCGACTTGGCCATTCTCGACCGCTCAAAGTCTCTCATGCTTTCAAACGTCAGCCACGAGCTGCTGGCCCCGCTCACCCTCATCGCCGGGCCTCTTGACGATGTCCTCAGCGACATGCCCGAGGGCATTGCCCGCAACTTGCTGACGATGGCGCGGGCAAATGTCAACCAGGTATCGCGACTGGTGTCGATGCTGGTCGATATCAACAGCCTCGAGGCCGGCACGCTCCGCGGGTCGTTTGAAAAGGTCAACCTGGGCATGCTCACTCGCATGGTCGCTGTAAGTCTGAATGACCGACGTGACACTCATTCCAGGCAATGTTCTCAAAGACTGCCACAAAGCAGGGCGTGACCTACAACGTCGACTGCGACGAGCGGGCGCGCAATGTGTACGTGGACAAGGAGCGCTGGGAGAAGATTCTCTTTAGCGTGATCGAGAGCGCGCTCAAGTACACCGAGGAGGGATACATTGAGATTTCGCTGCATTACACGCACAAGCACGCCATCCTGACTGTCGAGGACACGGGTATCGGTATCCCATCGGCGGGTGTTGACGAGCTTAATCAGGGGCTGTTCCCTAATCTGAGTCTGTCCCACGAGCGGAGCCCGCCGTCCCCGACGAGCAAGAAGGACGGCTCGTATGGCGCAGGCATAGCGCTCACGTTTGCAAAGAAGCTCGTGCAGCTGCACTCGGGCGACATGGAGATCGAGTCGCGGACAGGCGAGGACCACGGAACGGTGCTCCGAGTCCGCATTCCGCTTGGATCGCAACATCTTCCTCCGGACGCCGTTGCGCAACAGACCACTGTGACTACCAACTATCCCGCAGTTAGTAAGCGCGCAGAGGAGCTCGGCGTGCTGTGGACTCCCGATCGCGACGACGACGGCACCGACAGCACGACGTCTGCCTCGGCCACACTGAGCAGTGGTGAAACGAAGCGATCGCGCGGTATCGACCCCAGCATCGTCTCGCTGCTCGCCACCGATGTCATTATGATTGTGCAGGATCTGCCGGATGCCCAGCGCTACCTGCGGTCCATCTTCGAGGCGTACTGCCGCGTCGTCGTCGCCCGTGATGGGCAGGACGCCCTGGACAAGTGGGGCTCGTCCTCGCCCGACCTGGTAATCTCGGATGTCCTTCTCCCTGGCGTGAGTTGAACCGGAAGGAGAACTCGGCTCTAACCTTTGCAGATGAACGGCCTCGCGCTCCTGGATGCGCTCCGCGCCGGTACCCGCGACCAGCAGCTCGTGCCCGTGATACTCCTGGGAGCGTCGACGAGCGGCCAGCGGTCCAACGAGGTGCTCCGCGCGGACGACTACCTCACCAAGCCGTTCAACGCGCGCGAGCTCGTCGTGCGCGCAAACATGCAGATGCGGATGGGCAAGGAGCGGCGCAAGCTCGAGCGGCTGTTCGAGGAGCGCACGCAGGAACTGCGTCTGCTGTCTGACCACTCGCCCGCGGGCATTCTCCGCTGCGACGAGCACGGCCACACTGTGTATGCGAACCTTGCTCTCCGAGAGATGGCGAGCCTGACCGACGACGACCTGAACGACCCGGACACATTTGGCCATGCGGACGAAAACTACTATGGCCTCAAGGAGTGGTTTGACTTTATCCACAGCAAGGAGCTCACGATGGAGATTACGTCGCGGTGGAGGTGTGGCCGGTGGTGTGAGTTTTGTGTGATCATGACTGCAGCTGACGTGCAGTCCTGTTCAAGCTTGCGCGCCTGGACGGGACAAACGGCCCAAAGGGCTTTATCGGCAGTGCGATTGACGTGACGGCGCAGAAGGAGAACGAGAAGATCCACCAGATGCAGATGGCAGAGTCTGAGCGGCGGCGCGTCGAGGCCGAGGACGCGCGGCAGCAGCAGGAGCTCCTGATCGACATTACGAGTCATGGTGAGAAGCTCGCAATGTGGTCAAGCTGACCGCAGAAATCCGCAACCCGATCAGCTCCATCCTGCAGTGCTCGAGCATGGTGCGCGCCAACCTGCAGGGACTGTACGACACGCTCGGTGCGAACCAGACGTTCCACCCGACGACGCAGCTGCTGGTGTCCATCGGCGAGGACCTCGAGGCGCTCGACAGCATATACCAGTGCGGCCTCGCCCAGGAGCGCATCAGCAACGACGTGCTGAGTCTCGGCAAAATGCAGCTTGGTCTTCTCCGTGAGTGCCATCCGTCCCTGTGCGTAACAGCGCGCTGACCCGCAGAAATGTTTGACGTCGAGACGTCGATTCCTGCCGTGGCGCGCAAGGTGCTGTCCATTTTCCAGAATGAGGCGCGGATGAACCGGATATCGCTGAGCCTCGAGCTGAGCTCTGCGTGGGATGCGGTCGGGACTGTGATGACGGACCCGGTGCGCCTGACGCAGATCATCACAAACCTGCTCTCGAACGCGATCCGCTTTACTGCCAACAGCGACCTGCGGCGCGTGGTGCTGCACGTCGGCGCGTCGCTGAGCCCGCCCGAGGCCGGCAGCGGATGGCCCGCGTCGGCAGCCATCACGCATGCGCCGCCGGGCGTGCCGGTGTACGTGTACATTGGCGTAAAGGACACGGGACCGGGCCTGACGCCCGACGAGCTCTCGCGGCTGTTCCAGCGCTTTGCGCAGGCGAGCCCGATGACGCACACGGTCTTTGGCGGCAGCGGGCTGGGCCTGTTTGTCTGCCGCAAGCTGGCCGAGCGCATGGGCGGCGCCATCGAGGTCGCGAGCGAGCACGGCCGCGGGAGCGAGTTCCGCTTCTACATCAGGACGGAGGCGGTCGGGACGCGCGCGACGCGCGACGACCAGAGCGGCTTGGCGACGCCGCCGCTCCGCAAGGGCACCGAGGGCAACATTGCCGCGGCCATGCTGCGCAAGAGCACGCACGCGAGCGCAAAGGCGGCGGCGGGGCCCGTCGGCATGGCGCGCAACGTGCTCGTCGTCGAGGACAATCTCATCAACCGCAAGGTGCTGCTCCGGCAGCTCAAGCACGTGGGCATCGTGGCCGACTGTGAGTGAAGCGATGCAGGACAAAGCTGACGGGCAGCGGCGACAAACGGCCTCGAGGCACTCGGGCTCATTGAGAAGAATGACTACGACTGCGTGCTCATGGACCTCGAGATGCCGGTCATGGACGGCTACAGCGCGACGCGCGCGGTGCGCGAGATGGAGGCCACGAGCAAGATCCGCCCCCGCACGCTCATTGTCGCCCTCACCGGCAACGCGCGCCAGGCCCAGCTCCAGGACGGCATGGCCGACTTTGACGGCGCGGTCATCAAGCCGTACCGCCTCGACGACCTCTTGCGGCGCATGAACGACTTGATCGATGTGAAGAACGGGCGCAAGGTGTGACGTTGGCAAGTTATTAGGGGTGACACTATGTTGTTGTATGCATGTCAAGGGTGGTACAAATACATGCCCTCTATGTGGGTTCGGTTGTACAGACGACGGTGGGAGGTCCCTTGAGATCTATGGCAGAGTGTGGTAAACAGTGGGGGTGGTGGAGAATAAACAAAGAGACTAGTGTGTCCGCAAGTCGGAGCCTGTCCAGACGTGGTATTCCGAGTCCTCGTCGTCGGTCGGGGGCATTGGCGCGTGGATGCCGTGGCGCATGAGGTCCTCGCGCATGTCGAGAAAGACGCGTTTGCGAACGCGGTTAATTTGCCGGTGAATGTACCAGAGCGCGCCGAGGGTGATGAACAAGGACGTGACGAGGACCACGTTCGAGAGGACAATGTCGTCGCGCGACGGGTTGGACGTGACCATGACGCCAATGTACACGGCCAAGCACTGCTTGGGGAGCGAGAGCACCAGGGCGGCGAGGAGGCGGGGGTAGTCGAGGCCACAGACGGCAAAGATGACAGTAGACACGTGCGTCGGGATGGCGCTGAGACGAACAACCCACGCAACAAACAGTCCACCCTGTGCCACTACGCGACTCAAGCAGGCGTAGTTGAGGCTCTGGCGCGAGAAACGGCCCGCGCGGCCGCGGCAGCAGGTACGGAACATTCTAAGAACGTCAGCAGGGCGCTTATCAGTGTGGGTACGTACGTGAAGCAGGCCATCTCGCCGATGATGGTGCCCGCCGCGGAGATGGCGCACCCGCCGCGCACGCCCCAGACGACGCCGGAAAGGATCATGACAATTTCTGCCGGTCAGCAAGGGATGCCAGCTGCTAGCTCACCGCTGCCAAAGAGTGGCGGAAAGGAGAAGAGAATAATAGCGGCGACGGGGACGAGATACCCATAGGGGATCTCACGGATGTCCTCGACGATCGGCATGAGGTGCTCGATGATCTGCGTGTTAGGACGTGCCGACATCAGTAGTCAGTACTCACCTCGCGGTGGTAGATGGCGACGCAGGACACGGCACCGAGCGTGAGCACGCCCGCAAAGTAGAACGGGATCCATTCCCTGCGGATCCAGAAGCGCCAGTTCTTTGCACGGTCCCAGTTCAGGAGACCACGTTCGTACTCTTCGTGCTCTTGCGCGGTGAGCTGCACCTCGCTGTCGTCGGCAAACGGGCACTGGCAGTTGCGCATCGAGTGGCGGCATCGCCTGCAGTGGTGTTCGCCGAGTAAGGGCGTACGTGGTGTCGACGGTGTCGGGGGCACGCTACTCGACTCTGAGGCCGGATAGACCGATATGATTGCGCCATACTCGTGCTGAGCCTTGGCTGGCATGGCGGTTGGCGGCTGCTGTCGCAGAATGTGTTGAAAGAAAGGACGAGTAAACAGAGACCAGAAGGGGGGAGAGGTTGAGCTCGAGACTCCCCTGTCTGTTCAAGATTGAGATAAGTGGCGAGTGAGACTGTCGCTCGTGCAAGGATGAACGTGCGGGGCAGGTGTGTGCCAGCGGAGGAGACTAGGGGTGTGTGTTGAATGCGAGCTTGAGGCAGACCGAGTCCAGGGGTGCGGGGGGGGTGTTTGGATGCACAAGAGAAGCGGGGCGGAGGGAGAGGGAGTGACGGGCAGAGGGATGATCTGAAAGGAGAGTGCGATGGGGAGCGGGGTGGAGAGTACGATGGATGGATAAGATGTGTTTGCGAAGTCGGGTGTTTTGATGGGGAGCGAGCGTTGCAGTGGATCCAAGCTGTGTATGACGGGCCAGTGCAGAGGGGTGTGCGTCACTTTTGGAGTTATTTGCCACCCTCCACCCCACCCCACCCCTGTGAGCCTTCGCCTCCACTTGCAGACAGTGCCGCCTCCAGCCTTCTGCAGCCCGCCAGTTGGTCACAGTGGTCCATGTCCTGTTTCCGGACATCGAATCACCTTTTGAAGCGTGCATCTCGGAGAGAGCATGCATTGGATGCAGGACGGCGAGTGGCAGTGACGACATATCAACGCTGGCACGGACATGGTCTGCTGTCCGTCAGGTGCCACTCACGACCAAGTTGCCGCAGCTTGGGATCTTTCTCTCGGTCAACCACCGCAAACCCCCAATGCAGCTTGGGATCTCTCTCGGTCAACCACCGCAAACCCCCAATGACAACGCTCTCCATCACAGAACCCCGGTTTCGGACCGCCGCCGCCGCCATGAAGCAGCCGCCCAATTGAGCATTGCAGAGCCCTCGGTGGATCGGTGGCTGACACTGGCTCGCTCGTGGGAGCCGCTGCAGACAATTGTCGCCGCGCACACTTTGCAGACTAGTAGGCTATATGTTTCGAGCCCTCCATTCTACGCTGCCAGGTGCGCTCTGCGTCTGAATGTGAATGGAGAAATGGTGCTGGTCGCAGATACCAGATTCGCCACGGGCATGGCCGTCGCGCCCACTGGCAGACCCAATGACGTCCATGCGTTCGATGCCAAAGAGGCAGCATGTTCGCTTTCCCGGCTCCCTTCGTCATCCCGAGGCCCAGAATAGTCTGGCGACGTCCTGTTCTCGTGTCCCTGTTCCTAGGGCGCCTCGACCAACTCTACCTCTGCCGTTCAGCCGGCCTTGGGCGGTCGCGGCATGCCCCGCCCCTCCGCGTTCCCTGGCGGGACACTAGCGCGGCGGGCGGAGACGGCAGGCTTTGCAATCGAGTATTGAGTGCAAAGGACCTGCTGGCGATGAGCGCAGCAGCGCGCCTGCCTGATGGAGTGGCCTGGAGCCGTATATGCCGGTGCGGCGCACCGGAAGCGCCAGCTGCTCCCCCGTTGTGGTTCGTTCGGGGCCTGGACTGGAGCGGACCCTGCAAGGATGCTTCAGCGGCGCACGCCTGCGCGCGAGCCGCCCGTCGCCGGAACAAGGTGCCGGTGGGCGCGGCTGACGTCGATGCAACCAACGTCATGTCCGTGGTGCACAGACTCCGTTCGAGGCATGGCATGGTGGACAGCCAGTGGGTCGGCGACATTCCAGGTCCCCGGACGCGGAACGGGAGCCTCGAATCCAGCGAAGCGTCAACTAATTTAGCCAACTTGACGAGAGGCTCGAGAGCCAGTTAGCCGCCGCGCGCTTGCGGGAAAGAAAAGTCTCACGGCAACGCGACCCCATTCCTGCTTTCCGGGTTGGATGCCCGGCACGCAGCGTTCCCAGAGAGAAGGAGAGAGAGAGACCAAGTGGTGTCGAGCGGATGCGTCACCGACAGCCCGCAGGTGCAGGGATCAAGGGAGGCTGCGGCTGGGCGACTGGCTGGGCGACTGGCGCTTCCCTGGCGGGCCTGCAGCGCTCGGCCCGCCCGCCACCGGCTCGCTTGATCCCAGTGACACGGGCTTGCAGCCCGCTATGCCAGCCTGGATCCAAATGCAGGCTGTGCGGCTGCTTCTGCTGCTAACGCGTACCGACGCGTCCGGCCCTGTCTCGCATCGCGAACACGAACCAAGCTGACACTGCGCTGCACCCGACACCGCGCGGCACTGGCGCATACCGGCGCACGGCCACGGTCGGACCTGCAAGTGCACCGCGCACACACGCGCCCGTCCGTGGCGGCCGCGGCGTGGGTGCGGGCAGTTTCCACCAGGCTGTCCGCTAGTGGCGGCAGCTAGCTGTTTCGCGCGCGGCGCTCCCAGGCTAGCGAGGGACCGCGGGCCCGGGGCGCAGTCTCCCGTGCTCGACGGGTTTCCGAGAAAGAGCCGTGTACGGCACAGTACGCGCGCAGCACGAGGACGAGGACGAGGACGGGGGCCGCGTTGCCGCCACTGGCACAGTTTCCATCCATCTACCGAGCGCTGCGCTGTCTTGGCTGGCTGCTGCAGTGCGGTGTGCTTCTCTCCGGGTCTGGACTGCCCATGCGCTGTCCCCGCACGTTCCACGCCCGCCTGAGGCAGGCAGGCAGCTGGCGTCTGGCGCACGCGCGCACGAGGCAGCCGCACGGCCCCTCTCGTTCCGTCCGCCGGCAGCCGCAGCCGCAGCCGCAGCCGCAGCGGGCGGGCTCGAGGCGGCGCCACTGGCCGTCCTGGCAGACAGGCAGGTCCTGCGGCTGCGCCGCGCCGGGGTATCGCGGAAGCGCACTGTGCCGCGGCCCCAGCGGGGAATCAGCGCAGCGGAGAACGGGGGCGCTGGACAGACCGCCGCGCGGTGCAGACTTGACGGCCGTTTGTCGGTCCACGGGCATGAGCTGCAGCGTCTGCGGGCCCTTGATCCGGCTCTCCTCGCCCTTGCGTCGCAGCGCTGTCCGCCCCGTGCGCCTCCATGCGCGCGCGCGTGCGCGCGCGTGTCGTGTGCGTGTGGAACAGAGACATGGAGACGGCCAGCACAGCAGGGGCGCTGGAGCCGGGACCCCGGCCCCGGCCCCGGAGCCTAGGGAAAGAGCGGAGAGCTGTGCACGACGACACGCACCGTGCGCGCCGACTTGTGCGCGGCGCTCGGCGCTGCTGCTGCTGCTGCCGAGAGCTACGCTCTGCGATTTGCGCTCTGCGATCTGTCTGCGATTTTCCGCTCCGCGGTCCGGATCCGCGATCTGCGATCCATCCGCTCAGATCGTCGGCACGCTCGCGGGTCCTGGTCGCGGCGAGTTCTCAGATCTGCGGATACCGGGACGGACGCACCTGCGGCGCGCGCGCTGCGCGCTGCGGGGTGGTGCATGCTCATGGACGCCGAGGTCGGAGACGTCGCAGCTGCGCTACTTGACGGCGGCAGCGCGGCAGCGCGGCAGCACTCGAGAATACAAGGTGCCACTCACTGCTGCCACTGGTCACTCGAGCGCAGTGCGCCAGTGCCTCGCTTGCGTGTTGCACCAGGCCGAGGCCGCGAGGTCCCGACACGTGGAGAGTGCCAGTACAGTACAGGGCGGACAGCGCGTCCAACGCACTCGTGCACACCTGTGCGCCGGAGCACCGGTACAGCGGTACATGTCTCGAGAATGCTCCGCCGCTGCGCCCAAGTACCAAAGGTCGCCGCCGGCGCAGGCCCAGGTGCCGAGCCTCGTGCCTTGTGGACACCATGCGGCCATGCGGTCCAGTCCAGCACCGTAGCGCAGGTCTGTTGCCTCCAGCCCGCCGTCGTCATCTCAACTCTGACCTTGTTTGCAACTGTATTTGCCCACATGCTGCTGCTGCCTGCTGCGTGCCGCATGCCGCCTGCCGCCTGCCGCCTGCGTGCCGCATCGCTGGGAACCGTGCTGTGTACCGGATCTCGGGCGTGCATGTGTTAAACTGCACGTACAGATGCACAGATGCACAGACCACAGACGTGGAACGTGGAACGCGGAACGCTGACCGGCAGCCCGGCTGCCCCGCGAGGCAAAACAGCACAGAACAGGACAGAACAGCACGGAACGGGACACGAGTGCGACGTCAGCACACGCGCGACGATGCGTACAGGTCTCGATGTGAATGCCGTGGAAGGAATATGGAAACCAACGCCAGCCTGGCGCTCTGTCAAGTGGCACTTTTCGGTACCGTGCAGTGGGCCATGTTCGATTGCAGTTCGCTCGGCGTCCGCGCGGCAGCCTAATCTGCCCTTTGCGCTCCACTCTGCTCCGCGCTCCGCGCCCCGCGCCCCGCGCCTCGCGCGGCGCTGCCCGCTCCGTGCGGGCCGGTATCCGCTCCATTCCTCGGCGGGGTGGGGTGCAGGTACGGCCGTGTAGTATGTAGAAAAAAATTACCCACATGCCGCCGCGTCGCGATCGGTGCGGGCAGGACGCACGATGAGATCTGTGGTACGCACCCCGCGACAAAGGACAGACGACCGAGAGAAATAGTTCTATTACTGGACCGGTCGACGGAGGCATTACACGATAGTTTGCAAGCGCTGGCGTGGTGCGTTCCGGCACTGCGGCCGGTTGCCCGTTGCCGTTGCCGTTTCGGCCGTTGCCGTTGCTGTCGCTGTCGCTAGCTGGTGCTCTGGGGTGCACACAACACTGCAGCAGCGTAGTGTTGGGGGCGGAGACAAACCCAGCAGCAAACGGCAGCGGTTTGGGGAGCACTCTCGTCACTGGCTAGGCACAACGGCAGCCGCACCGCGCGGAGGGCCCTCGCGCGCGAGCCGGCCAGGCACACCGGTGTAAAAAGTCTCCACTGGTGCACTCGTGCACTTGTGCGTGCGCGCGTCACGGTGGCAGCTGTGTGTATGGTAGGCTGCACGCCTGCCGGAAGCGAGGGCCTAGCGGTGTGAGGTATGTGTGGCATGACGAGAGGTGCCAGCCGGAAGCCAGCCTTGTTTGGTCGGTGCTTGGCTGACACGGGCTGGCGACCCTGCCGCGGAGCAAAAGAGTGACAATAACGCTGCGAGCCCGGGTGGGTGGTAGAGTTGGGCGGGGCGGGAGTGCGTATGCCCCGTTAGTAGAAGCTTGGTCGTACGTGCTGCCACTTTGTGGTGGTGTCATTTCCAGGAATGAGGACAGACAGTCCACCGACGCAGATCAAGATCAAGATCGGTCTGTCGCTGTAGACGAGGTGTGGCGCAGTGTGGCGCCACCTCGTCGCCACTGCCCCCTCGAGTGAGTGTCTGAGCGCGAGGTTGTTCATGTTGTTGACTGGTGTTGGAGTGTGGCACTCTTGAAGACAGCCTTGTGCGTGTGCTAGTGTTGGGTTTGTGATGATGCCAAATAAGGTAGCTGGGCGCCGAATGAGTTTGAACTTGTAATCATGCCGGGACCCGGTGCCTCGTGCCGGGGAGCTTGCTGGGCCCTGTCAGTTGCTCGCTCGCTGGTGCTGGTGGCCTGTCTGCTGTCGGTCTTTTTGGCTCCAACTACTGCGACAACGAGCAGCAGCAGCAAAAGTAGAGTGTCGATCCTCAGGGAAAGTGGCCAACCTTTGGCTCTGGTAAAAGAAAAACCAAACCAAACCAAACCTCAGGCACCAGACCAGAGGGAGAGAGAGCGACCCTTTTCCCGATCACTCTCTTCCGCTCCTCCTTCTCTGGTCTCTCCCGCGTTCTACAGAGTGCGGACATTTCTCTCTCTCTTTTGGCTTTCCGCAACATCTCTGTCTCTCAGTGTCTCTCTGTCCCGCGCGGTTTGAGAAAAGGTTTGCTGCATGGGTGTGGGTGTGTGGACCCAGCTCCTGCCGCTCTGTCTCACTCTTTGCTGCTGCTGCTGCTGCTGCTTCCTGTGCCTTGGAGCCGCGCCCTCGGCCTGGTGCAGGTAAATACAGGGACAAGCCCATCACTCATCCCTGAGATGCGCGATCCCAACAAACACTCGTCTCCTGCCTGGGCCCCAGCCTGGTCTGCTTCCTTGCCCCCTGTTCCTCTACTGGGCACCCGAGCAGAGGCAAAGAAGCAAGTTGCATCCAGCACGAGGTCCATCTATCCGCCCGCGCCGGGTGCTTCCCTGAATCCTGACGACCCATCACCCTTGGTCGCTCTGGTCCTCTGCCGTCCTTTGTACCTCCCCGCACTGCGCGATCCCTGACCTTTCCCTCCCTCCCTCCCGTGGGCAGCCAGCACCTCTTTTTTTTCACCCCCTCCATTTTTTTCTCTCTCTCTCTCTCTGCTGCCCCCAAAAGAGAGCTAATCGGATCAGATATAGTCTATTCGCTAATTAGGATTTAGGCCAAGTCTTCTTTGTAATTAATCAATAGCAACAGCCCAGCTCTCTGGCTCTCCGGCTCTCGGGCCCAGCGCGAGGAACACCCGCCCCGGTTGTCCCTCCCCCTCCCCCCTGGCCTGCTTTTCCCTTTCCGCACGTACGCAGCCAGCTTGTCGCCTACCCACACGTCCCCTCCCCCCTTTGTCCCCT